>JAJOOP010029661.1:0-20971 GCA_029582705.1 Solanum chacoense | reverse complement strand
TGCACCTCATATGGAAGGCCAAGATGTAAATATATCATCAATAAATTGTAATGATCACCCGAACAACAACATACCTAGTATAGTCCCCACAAAAGAGACCTTACCCCTACCTCAGAAGTAGACAGATTGTTTTTGATAGACCCAAGATAAACAGTTCAAAGCAATCCAGAAAGCGTAAACCGAAGTGAAAACATCACAAAGCATACCGAACAATAACTACAACAAAATAATACCATAATCGAAGTACAAGAAACATCATATAGTAACAGAAATCGAAAGATCACCTGAATGACATTGAAATTTTAGACAAAACTACTAGATCACAAAACCCTTTACTCAAAAAAACAAAGTAACTGGATTAACAAGGCATTAGCATGCCACATAAAACACTAATCAGACCACACCAGCAAAAACATTCAAAGAACACGATTTTACATATATGAGCCAATGAACTAAAATCAAGTTCAACAATCGAATCTAAACATATAAACTACACAAAATTCTACCAACAGAATAATCAAACACAAGGAAAACCCACAAAACAAAAAAGAATTCTCCCATGCCAGAACACAAGCACATTAATCAACACACACCTACATGCCAAGAAAATTCATTTTATCAGAAACAAATGACTAAGCACAGAACACTCAAAACACAACAAACCTTCAAAGGCAAAACCACCACCACCACAACAACAACAACAAAAGAATTCTCACATACCATAACACAAACACATTAATCAACACACACCCACATCCCAAGAAACTTCAATTCAACAGAAACAAATGAATAAACATTCAGGCAACTGATAAACAACTAAAAACAAACAAAAAAATTGCACCTTGTTACAACAGTAAGCACAATCAATCAACAGCTTGTTACAACAAGCAACCACATTAGTTGGATTAAGCAAAAAAAAGTACCTCCAAAGAGATGAAAAAATTGAAGGATGGTATGAATCGGCGGAAAAAAAGATGGGTTTTTTCTGAATGGGGTAGGGTTAGGGTAGTGAATAGAACAAATGGGTGTTGCTGAATTTGATGAAATAGTTGTAGTAAAGACAATGAAGATGCTCGTAATCTCTACCATTTTTAATTTTTTTTGTTTTTTCTCAATGTGATCAGTTTTTTCTTCTTGAATTGGCTTTTAGCCAAACTGAAATTGGCTGGACTCGCCGATTGCCAAATCTCCTCATCATCTTCATCTCTACCGTTTCACTCCTTCATCTTCTTCAATCGCTGGGTTTTGGAATGAAGCCAACTTTTTGAGTTGTGTTTTAATGCAAAGCCATCTGTGTATAGATTTTTCGAAAAATAAATTTTCTATTCTCAAGTATAAGGTTTGTATTATATTTTTGTTAAATTATAAAATTTCGTTCAAAATGTTATTGTTATTGATCTATATATTAATAAAACATAGTTTATAAATTAAAATTAATAATATATCATATGTTTTGATAATGTGATATGCATAAGATGAATTACGAATCGATGCTGAAAAACAATAATGCTATTAAAATGGATGATTTATTAAGTAAGACATGGTTAAAGATGTTATAATATTACGTTATTTTTCATATGTATGCATCTACAAATATTTATGATTTATAAATCAAAAATAATCTTTTATAAATTATAGAATGATGATTATGACGTAGAATGAATAATTGTATTAAAAGGAATGAAATTAGGAGTTGATGAATATATTACTTGCATGGTACATTTTAGCTGTTGCTCATAGTCACAATATTTATGAATTTTTTAAGTTTATAGTTTGTTTTGTTTCAAAAGGAATAAAATTAGGAGTTGACACACATATTAATTGCGTTATATGTTTTAGTTATTTTTCGTAATTAATAGAATAGTTATTGATGTCGTTGTATTTATGGCATTTCAAGTTGATTGGATCTATTTTTTTTTAAAAATGAAATTAAGAATTGACGCATATATTGACTGCGTGATATATTTTAATGTTGCTCGCGATCAATAAAATAGTTACAGATGCGGCAATATTTATAATATTTCAAGTTAATTTGATTTGTTTTATAAAGAATAAAATCAAGAATTGACACATATAGTGTTTGCATATTACATTTTAGTAATTGTTCACGACTAATAGAATAGTTACAAATGTCGCAATATTTATGAAATGTCAAGTTGATTTGCTCTATTTCAAAAGAAATAAAATTAAGAGATGACGTATATATTGTTAGCATGTTATTATTTAGTGTTGTTCGCAATCAATAGAATAATTATATATACGCAATATTTATTATATTTCAAGTTGATTTAATTGGTTTCATAAGAAATAAAATCAGGATTTGACACATATATTGCTTGCATGGTGTATTTAAGTTGTTGCTCATGCAAATAAAATAGTTTCAGATATGATATTGCAAAATTGATTTGACATGTTTCAGAAGAAATAAAACTTGGGGTTAGACACATATATTTTAAGTTGTTGCTCACGACTAATAGAATAATTACATGATACCGCAACATTATGATATTTCAAGCTAATTTGATTTGTTTCAAAAGAAATTAAATCATAAGTTGACGTATATATTAATTTCACAATATGTTTTGGTTATTACTGGGGACCACTAGGATAGTTACACATAGCGTAATAGTTATAATATTTATAAGTTGATTTAATATGTTCCATAAAAAATAAAATCAAGAGTTAAAACAAATATTGCTTATATTGTATGTTTTAGCTGCAATATTTGTGTTATTTACAGCTATATATCTATAATATTGATGATTTATAAGTTAATAAAACAATCATTCATAGTATACATAATTTTTATTGTATGTGTTTCGATCATCAAAATCCGACATGAATAAACAAATAGTAATGTTTTAAGAAACATGAGTTTTTAAGTGAGATGCTAATAAAATATAATTAAAAATATTATAATATGAGTTGTACATCTATAATGTTGATGATTTATAAGGCAATAGTTCATAGTGTATTGAATTTATGTATAACATGTCTTGACCATCTTAATTATGTGAAATGAATATTTGGACTCGAAAATGATAATGTTTTGAGAAATAGGTAATTTATTAAGTGGGAGGCATTAATAAAATAGTTAGAAATGCCCTAATATTTATGATATTTTTTAAATTGATTTGAACTATTTTAAAAGGAATGAAATCAGGAGTTGGCACATATACATAGCTTGTCTGATATATTTTAGTTATTGCTTGCGATTAATAGAATAATTACAGATGCCACAATATTTATGGTATTTTAAATTAATTTAATTTGTTTGAAAAAAAAATCAGAGATTGATGCATATATAGATTGCGTTTGTTTTAGTTACTGAATTACAAATAGAATAATTATAGATGCCACAATATCTTATGATATTTCAAAATGATATAAAATTTATGTATTCACGTATCTTAATTATATGACACAAATTAAATTATATACTTGTACTTAGAAATGATAATGCCTCGAAAAATAGGTGATTCAAGTAATTTATTAAGTAAGACGCTCAAAAAATAATTAATTAGATATACTACAAGACACGTCTATAATGTTGATGATAGGTAAATCAATAATAATCTTTCATAATTTATAGAATACATGTATCACGTGTTTTAATCATCGAATGAACAACTACATTTAAATAGTAATGTTTTAGAAAACGGATGATTTAGGTGATTTATTAAGTGAAGCTCTAATAGAAAATAGTTAGACATATTGTAATATTTATGTTATTTCATGTTGCACATCTAAAACGTTGATGTTTTATAAGTCAATAACAACCTTTTATAGTTTATAGAATCTATGTATCATATGTCTTGATCATCTTACATGAAATTAATAATTGCACTTAGAAATGATGACGTTTGGAAAACAAGTGATTCAGGTGATTTATTAAGTGAGATGGTAATAGAATATAGTTAAAGATTTATATTGTAGTAATATTTATGTTATCTCAACTTACACATTTATAATATTGATGATTTAAAAATTAATAATAATCTTTCATTGTCTACAAAATTTATGTACCACATATCTTGATCATTTGACATGAAATGGATAAATGTACTTGAAAATGGTAATGTTTTGAAAAATAAGTGACTTATTAAATGAGACTCTAACATAATATTTAGAGATGCCTCATACCCAATATATATTTCAGGTTGATTTAACCTCATTGCGGCATATTTAATTGTTGCTATTTACTATAGTACAATTTGTTCTCTCCCATCTATTTCTAATAATATTTGCATTATAACAGCATATGTCGAAAGGAAAGAGCTTGTTTTCGACAAATCCAACAAATCTCATATTTAACTGATGAATGCAATATTTATATACTTCTAATATTTGCATTACAACACATTTATTGTAATTGTACAAATGGAATTTGAAGAGAGTGATGTGTACACAATTTTACTCATACCTTGTGAAGAAAATGGTTTTGCAAAATCGAAACTTTTTTTTGGTTAATAAATAATGACATGGATGAGCCTTTTCTCAACCGTAAATGGCACAAACGAGCCAAACTTTTAACATATGACATAGATGAGCCTTTTTCCAAAATTCAATGGCATATTTGTGCCTTTTCCCTCTAAAAAAGTTAATGTGAATAAATTTCTTGTATTAAATAATAATTATTGATTATAGAGGATATTGCGAATAGTACTCAAGGCCAATATTTTCTCTTGAGGTTCTCATTAGCTTAGGAAGCAAATGAGTTCACTAGGCTTTGAGGTCACAATATTCACTCTTATCCATTAATTCATAACTTCTTTAATAATGGCAAAACTAAGGTAAACAAAAATAAAAAAGTTAACAATTTTCAACTTTTCTTCATTGTAGGTTGTTTCCCAGCATCCTATAGTTGATTAGCTAAACACTTGTTTCATGGATGCCAAGAAATGACCTGGTCTTTGTACCAAAAGCAAAGAAACCTCCAAGTTTCTCTTTGTATTGCGTAGGCGTACAGGATTGTTTATTGTCCTGTACGCCTTTTTTTCTTTCGTTTGTCAACCATGTTAACAAAATTATCCCACATTTTGTTACTAGTGATCTTATGTTACATCTCTTCTATTCCTCGCTCGCTTCATGCTGCATTAATCAATGATCAAAACTCATTGTTCTTAGCATGTGGTTCTCAAAATGGTGGAGTTGATGAAGATATGATAAAATGGGAATCAGACACGAAGTATCTCGTGTCTGGTGATAAATCAGTCATGACACAACCTGAATCCCCTGACCCTTTGGCTCCATCTATTGTACCATATACAAATGCAAGAGTTTTTCAATCAGAATCTTCATATAATCTTCCTGTTACAAACCAAACAACACATGTTATGCTTAGGCTTCGTTTCAACCCAACGCCTTATCCTAATTTCAATATTTCTAAATCATTTATGACTGTTTTTGCTGGTAAAGTGACATTGTTAAATAATTTCAGCGCGTATATAACTGCAGAAGCCTTGTCACAAAGTTGCATTACCAAAGAGTACTTATTGTCTCCTGTGGGTTCTCCAACTTTGGAGATCAAGATTAAGCCTTTTGGTGATTCATCATTTGCATTCATCAATGGAATTGAAATGATCACCACGCCAGATATATTTTATGGTCCGGATCCTTTGATGGTTGGATTCAGTACAAGTATTCAAAATTCTATTACTCAGCAAAGTATTTCTGTAAAGGAAAATAATATGGAGTTAGCATATAGGCTCAATGTTGGTGGACAATACATTTCTCCAAAAAACGATTCAGGTGGGTTAATGAGAAGTTGGTATGAAGATACTCCCTACTTATATGGTGCTTCAATAGGCATTACTATGAAGAGTAACAGGACAATTCAATACGATAACATACCACCATACGTTGCACCACTTGCTGTCTACGAGAGCTGTAGATCGATGGGTTATGATTCAAACCTCAACAAGAACTATAACCTCACTTGGGTTTTCAATGTTGATCCCAATTTTATATATCTTGTGAGGCTTCACTGGTGTGATTTCAGCATCGATGCCACGAAATACAATTCCATGGTCTTTAATGTATATATTAATGGACAAATTGCAGAAACAGAAGTCGATTTAGTTGCAATGAAAAGTGGAAAAAAGGAAGTTGCAATCGTAAAAGATTATGTGACTCGTGTTGATGATAAAGAAGGAGGTCAGCTTTGGGTAGCAGTGCATCCATTAGTGCATGCATTAGGAGTTGGAAGTGAGATAGCTAATGCTATT
Organism: Solanum chacoense; assembly: GCA_029582705.1. Taxonomy (NCBI): domain Eukaryota; kingdom Viridiplantae; phylum Streptophyta; class Magnoliopsida; order Solanales; family Solanaceae; genus Solanum; species Solanum chacoense. Next base: position 14,744 of record JAJOOP010029661.1, on the reverse strand, counting down.
GTAAATGGAATAGAGATATTTAAGATTGGCGGTGGAGATACGAGCTTGGCTGGAAGGAATCCTACAATGTCAAACTTAATGCAAAAATATCAGGAAGAACATAGTAAAGAAGCTTCAATGGCATTCTCTAATCAGGACAAATCACATAGTAAAACTGTTATAATCAGTGGTGCTGCTGGTGGAGTTGCTGCTGCATTTGGTCTAGCTGCTGTTTTGGTCTTTGTTGCTTTGAAGAGGAAAAAAAGATCCCCGGGAGCTGAACCAGGCATAACTAGTTGGCTGCCGATTCATGGGAACTCTCATTCTTCTGGTAGCAGCAAGTCAGCTTCTCGAAGAAGTGTTGGTAGCACAGCCATTTCATCAGATGCTGCTTCTAACTGCCGATATTTTTCACTAGCTGAGATCAAACAGGCCACTAAAAACTTCGACGAATCATATGTCATTGGAGTTGGTGGATTTGGAAAAGTGTACAAAGGAGTTATCGATGGTGACACGAAAGTTGCAATCAAAAGATCAAACCCATCCTCACAACAAGGGGTTAACGAATTTCAAACTGAAATTGAGTTACTTTCAATGCTAAGGCATCGACATTTAGTGTCCCTAATCGGATTTTGTAAAGAATATAATGAAATGGTCCTTGTCTATGACCACATGGCATATGGAACATTAAGGGAACATCTTTATAAAGGTAACAAAACTATACTATCTTGGAAGCAAAGGTTGGACATTTGTATTGGAGCAGCCAGAGGACTTCATTACCTTCATACAGGATCTAAATACACCATTATTCATAGGGATGTGAAAAGTACAAACATTTTGTTAAATGACAAATGGGTTGCTAAGGTTTCAGATTTTGGACTTTCGAAAACAGGTCCAAACATGAACCAAGGACATGTTTCAACAGTCGTAAAGGGTAGCTTTGGTTATTTGGATCCCGAATACTTCAGAAGACAACAATTGACTGAAAAATCAGATGTATACTCATTTGGGGTTGTCCTATTTGAAGTATTGTGTGCAAGGCCAGCGCTTAATCCAACCCGTTCAAAAGAACAAGTTAGTCTTGCAGATTGGGCATTAGCTTGTCAAAGGAAAGGGAATTTAGAAGATATAATTGATCCACATTTGAAAGGAAAAATCAATCCTGCATGCTTGAAGATATTTGCTGAAACAGCAGAGAAATGTTTAGCTGATAACGGTGTAGATCGTCCATCCATGGGCGATGTATTATGGAATCTTGAACATGCCTTGCAGTTAGAAGATAATCCAGATGGGGTTTTATCAACTTCTGAGGCAATGAAAGATATGGATCATGACAATGCTGATCAACACAGTTTGATAGCAATGCATAGAAGCACTTTGAGCCTTGAAAGTGATAATGGTACTGATAATAATAACAACAACAAAAATGATGTCTTTTCACAGATTGTGAGTCCAACAGGAAGGTAATAGCTTAACATAGGTTGTTCTTTCTTATCATTTTGTTATGATGAGAGTAAGAATTTGTACAAATATTATACATACTCCTTATTGACTATATATAAGGAATATTATAGCACGTTATTGAATAATGCTGCTATAGTGTATCTTTCGAGATATCACAACAAATTTTGTATTATTTGATGTATTTTAGACAAAACCATTTTTGTAACTCTCTTCATTCCAATTTATGTGACACTATTTTCTTATTGGGATTGAATTCCCATGTGTATATATAACAATTAATGGATTGTATTTATTTCATTGTCATTTCCCCTATTTTATTTTAATGTTTTTTCTCTATAAAGAATGCCTACACTATGTGCTATTGAACCAGAAGACAATGAGCAGATCTTCCTGAAATGTGTTTCTGGAATTGCAGCAGGAAGTCTCTTTCCTCTGCAGCAGGAATTTTTGGCTTTCTACCCAGTGTTCGATAGATCGATACCCCCTTCCTGACTAATCCAAATTCATGTTGCATAAGGCCATTTAAAAGGGAAGCACTAACTAACATGATTCGTTTTAATACTCATATCTCAAAATTCATCCCACCATAATGTGTGTCAGCGGCGAAAAGATTTTACTAAAGGAACACAATATACAACTAACATCCATGCTAAAATACTACCTCTAAAAACAGGTTTAGAATTGGCATCAAGAATACATGAATCTCTCAATTTATTCGTCACCAATAACAACAGACTTCAAAGAGTATTTTCCTTTGAAGTAATAAAAAAATTTACTCACATTCAACTCCACATCATTTGGAGGCACCAGACTTCAAAGAGTATTTTCCTGAATCTCTCAATTCATTCGTCACCAAGAACAAATATTGTCTATTTTAGAATGATTACTGAATTGCTAATCGAAAATTTGCATTGCAAAAGACATAAAATCTTTATAAATACAACATGTAGCAATACTAGATTTTTTGACAAGAGACATACTTTGGTTGTTTGGTACTGAAACTATAGGAGTTCAAAGGTAATAGAGTAGGGATGAGTGTTAATTATAGTTGTTTCCTGTTAGTTATTTTTTCAACTTATTTTTATAAAATAGATTAACTATCCTAACTTTTTGGTATGGTGATAAATTTATAAAAAATCTATAGTTTTATTTTAGCAAAAAAAAAACTAATGATGAGTTCGATAAATTCACTTCCATCAATTTTCAAAGAAACATTTCTCAAAAGAAAAAAAAAATCTCATTAACTTAGGACAAAATGAATAACATTTACAATTTTCACTCCTAACCATTCATTCATAACTTCCAATTATCAGAATGATTGGTGTTTGTTCAACAAAGGCAAAAAAAGTTAAACAAAAGAAGAAAATTAAGAATGTAAAAACATTTCAACAGTTTTTCAATTTTGTTGGTTTATTCCCATGCATCCTAATTGATTAAGCTAAAACCCTTTCAACAATGGATGCCTAGAAGGCAAGAAATGATCTCGTCTTCGCCATAAATCAAACACAAAAGATCAATCTCTCATTTTTATTGTTTCATAGGCGTACAGAAAACATTGCTTTCCTGTACGCCTTTTTTTTCTTTTTTGTTAACACCATGTTAACAAAAAATCGTATTTTGCTATTATTCATATGCCTTTCTTTATTTTCACGATCATTACATGCTGCAGTAGGTGATCATACCTCATTTTTCATAGCATGTGGTTCTGAAAATGGTGGAACAGATGAAGATGCTAGAAAATGGGAATCGGACGCGAAGTATCTCATATCAGGTGATAAATCAGTCATGACACAACCTCAATCTCCTGACCCCTCTGTTCCATCTGTTGTACCATATGTAAATGCAAGATTTTTTCAATCAGAATCTTCATATAACCTTCCTGTTACAAATAGATCAGCTCATATTTTGCTTAGGCTTCATTTCTACCCGACTTCTTATCCTAATTTCAACGTTTCCAATTCATACATCTCTCTTTCTGCTGGTAAAGTTACGTTGTTAAATAATTTCAGTGCATATATAACAGCACAAGCATGGTCACAAAATTACATTATTAAAGAATACATTTTGTATCCTATGGATTCTCCAACTTTGGAGATCAAAATTAGTCCTGTTGGTAACTCATCACTTGCATTCATCAATGGAATTGAAATGATCACCTCACCTGATTTGTTTTACGGCCCTGATCCTGTGATGGCTGGGTTTAGTACTGATGAAGAACCGAATTCTTCTGGTGACGGAGATGTTGTTTCTCAGCAAACTATATCTGTAAGGGAAAATAATATGGAGCTGATGTTTAGGGTCAATGTAGGTGGACAATTTATTCCTCCGAAAAATGATTCAGGCGGGTTAATGAGGAGTTGGTATGAAGATACTCCCTACGTATATGGCGGTTCAGGTGTTGGTATTGCTATGAGCACCAATGTGACAATTCGTTATGCTGACTTACCATCATATGTTGCACCCCTTGTTGTGTATGATAGTTGTAGATCGATGGGTTTTGAGTCGAATATCAACATGAATTATAACCTTACTTGGGTTTTCAGCGTTGATGCAAACTTTTCCTACCTTGTGAGGTTTCACTGGTGTGATTTCATTGTCGATTCCACTAAGGTCAATTCGTTAGTCTTTAATGTATATATAAACGGACAAATCGCAGAAAGTGGAGTCGATTTAGTTGCAATGCAACATGGGGAAAAGGCAATTCCTTTAGTGAAAGACTATGTGACTCATGTTGAAGATAAAGAAGGAGATGATCTGCTTTGGATAGCAGTGCATCCATCAGGAGATAATGCTGATTTAGCTAATGCTATTGTAAATGGACTAGAGATATTTAAGATCAACGGTGGCCACACGAGCTTGGCAGGTCAGAATCCTGCAATGTCAGATTTAATGATGAAGTATCAGGAAGAACATAGTAAAGAAGAAGCTCCGCGGGGATTCACTGATCAGGACAAATCACATAGTCATACTGTTATAATCAGTGGTGCTGCTGGTGGAGTTGCTGCTGCATTTGGTCTAGCTGCTGTTTTAGTTTTTGTTGCTTTGAAGAGGAAAAGAAGATCCCTAGGAGGTGAATCAGGCACGACTAGTTGGCTACCGATTTATGGCAACTCTCATTCTTCCTCTAGCAAATCAGCTTCCGGAAGAAGTGGTAGTGGTAGCACAATCATTTCATCAGATGTTGCTAGTAACTGTCGATACTTTTCACTTGCTGAGATCAAACAAGCTACTAAAAACTTTGACGAATCATATGTCATTGGAGTTGGTGGATTTGGAAAGGTATACAAAGGAGTTATCGATGGTGACACGAAAGTTGCAATCAAAAGATCAAATCCATCTTCAGAACAAGGAGTCAATGAATTCCAGACTGAAATTGAGATGCTCTCAAAGCTAAGGCATCGACATTTAGTGTCCTTGATCGGATTTTGTGAAGAGAATAATGAAATGGTCCTTGTTTATGACCACATGGCACATGGAACATTAAGGGAGCATCTTTATAAAGGTAACAAAACTATACTATCTTGGAAGCAAAGGTTGGAGATTTGTATTGGATCAGCCAGAGGACTTCATTACCTTCACACAGGAGCTAAATACACTATTATACATAGAGATGTGAAAAGTACAAACATTTTGTTAAATGACAAATGGGTTGCTAAGGTTTCAGATTTTGGACTTTCAAAAACAGGTCCAAACATGAACCAAGGACATGTTTCAACAGTCGTAAAGGGTAGCTTCGGGTACTTAGATCCTGAATACTTCAGAAGACAACAATTGACTGAAAAATCAGATGTGTACTCATATGGTGTTGTCCTGTTTGAAGTACTGTGTGCAAGGCCAGCACTTAACTCAAATCTTCCGAAAGAACAAGTTAGTCTTGCAGATTGGGCATTAGCTTGTCAAAGAAAAGGGAATTTAGAAGATATTATTGATCCACATTTGAAAGGCAAGATCAATCCTGAATGCTTGAAAAATTTTGCAGAAACAGCTGAGAAATGCTTAGCTGACAATGGTATAAATCGTCCGTCCATGGGTGATGTGCTATGGAATCTTGAATATGCCCTTCAGCTACAAGAAAATCCAGATGGAGTTTTATCAACTTCCGAGGCAACGAAACAGGTTGATCATGACAATGCTGATCAACACAGTTTGATAGCTATGCATAGAAGCACTTTAAGCCTTGAAAGTGAAAATGAAAATGCTGATGGTAATATAGATGATGTCTTTTCACAAATTGTGAATCCAACAGGAAGGTAATAGAAAATATACACACATATATATAAGTAGTTGTTTCTTATGAATGGTTATAATAAGTATACAAAACTGTACATTTCACTATATATATTATGTATCAACTATATATATATATATATATATATATATAAAAGGAGTATAGCTAGCGCGCGGTTGATTCCTTTGTGTCACATTTATGTATTTGTAAATTTGTATATTTAAGCATATAATATAACAAAAAAGAACAAAAATATATTGTACATTTGGTTGTGTGTTTGGACTTTGGACAAACTATGTGGTCTTTAGATACAGTTTGTATGCTATTTTCTATTTCTAATTGAACTAATTGCTTAATATGAACGAGGGAAAAAGTTCATCAAGCATAGTGCTAATAAGAGATTTGAAACAATTAGCTTATATATATACGATATCTGAAAGTACCGATTGTGGAACCTCGATCTTCACGGGCTTATTAGCTAAATTACAATTGACTGACACATACGATACGTCAAGTCGCGTCTTGGGTATTTTCATAACTCAACTATGCATAATCAAGAAAGAATAACAATAACAAAAATTACTTAAGTTAGTCACTTTTTTTTCTCTTCTCAATATATCACTTGCAAACAAAATATGAACAAGGAGGATATGGATAAAATAATTGTATAATGTGCTCTAGTGAAGTAAAGTGTTGTCTATTATAATGTGACTCCATACAAAGAGCTCAAATTTGAGATATGTGGTTAAGGATGAAAGAGTACTTACAATTTCACTACAATCTTTGATGATAGTGACTAGTGAGTTTTCATTCATTGTTATTTTTCCATCTAGTCCATATTAGGTGAATTATTAAAAATACTTCACAATTTAAAATAAGTGAATTATTCAAAATTCAAAAGAGAAATGTTAGAACTTTTTCCCCCCTTCATATTTACCCTTTATTTAATGAGATTTTTAACTTATTTATATTTTTTTAAGTGAATAGTTTGAAAATAATAAATAGGATAACAATAAAAAAGTAATCTTTAATTTGTGTACTTAAATATTTTTCTTAAAGGGTGTGTCAGTTTTGACCAATTTACTTAGAGGAAGTATTAGAGTAACCGTTAAATTCTACCCGAAATCCAGTTGTTTGTATCACACTTATGTATCACTTAATATGGACTAGAGTTTAATTACCAGTGAAACCCATTGATGGCCCCCTAAAGTTGGCACCACGTCTCACTTAGGCACCTAAACTGGGTGATATTCATTTTAGACACCTCATGTAGGGTTGCGTTGTGTCGTTTTGACATTTTTTGCTGACATGTCAAAGCGAGTGTGATAGACTCAACAATAGCGCGTGAAACACTTAAGTTAGCGGTTTTTTATTTTATTTTTTCTTCTTCTTCTCCATTTTTCAAGTCACCACCTCCCACCATTTTTTCAAGCTTATACTCCTTCAATGGAGGTCGAATTTTTTATTCAAATCTCTTTTCAAGTCATTTTTTTCTTCTTCATTATATTACTTTTCTAAATCTACCATCACCTCCCTCCATTTTTTTTGCCGGAAAAATGGATACCAACACCCATATTTCATATTTATTTCTTCCTCTCCCTGTTTTCTTCCCGCAAAACAACACTAAAAAGAAAAAAAAAATATGAAAAACAGTAAAAGAAAAGATTTTTTTTAAAAAAAAAAAGCACAAAAGAGATTTTGAGTATAATGAAAAAAGACAGTTTTTGATGAAAAAGGAGGGTAACGTACCATCACTGCTCACAACTTTTTTCTCCGAAAAAAATGGATACCAACACTTATATTTTATATTTTTTCTTTCTTTCTCTTCCTCCTCCTCCTCTCTTTTTTCTCTCAAAACAATACCAAATAGAAAGAAAAAAAGATCTGAAACAACTTTAAAAAGCATATTAAGAAAAAAATTAAGAAAATTATTGGGTGTAGTGGAGAAGACACCTATCATCAGGCGAGGGGTGGTTAAATTGATTTTTTTAATAATATTTTTTATTTTATTTACTAAATAGATTTTAAAATGATTTTTAACTTAAAATAACACATGTAATCATTTAATTGTTGTTTGTCACGTCATCAACGAGTATATTACACTCATCTTTAGTTTTTTGTTTAATGTCAAAAAAGTATCAAAATAATATAGCAAGACCCTACACGAAGTGTCTGAAATGAGCATCGCTCAATTGAGGTGTCTAAGTGAAACTTGATCTCAATTTTAGAGAGCCATCGATGAATTTGGCCCTAATTACCATTTATGCTATTGGCATCACACTTAACACCCTTTCCATTTGTAAAAGAAATTTTCTTTCTTGTCTACTTTGAAGGTACTCAAAACAAACAAAGTTAAATTGCTTATTCCACAAAAAAAAAAAAAAAACATCCCTTGTGGCATATTTTGTCCAGCAAGTCTGTCATTCATAGACATACTTATTACTCCTTTGAACCATTATATTTCATCTTAATTTTTTTTTTAAAAATCTTTATTTTGGATATATTTTTGAATCGAGGGTTATGGAAATAATCTGTTTGCCTCACATAAGGTAGAAGTAAGATTTGTTTGTACTCTAATCTCCTTAGACTTCACTTATAAAATTGCATTGATGTATTATTGTGTTTATTATTTTATTTCTTATATGTTTTGAGTCTTTTGTGAAAAACGAATAATTTCAATAACAAATAGAAGTTCTCAACTAGATGACTTTTGAATCATAAGGATTGTTTGGTTGGTGGGATAAAGATAGCATCTCAGGATATTCTAAGAGACTATTTTTTCATTAGTTTGATTATAAATAGGCTTAAGTCATTAACAACCTCTTTAAGTTGTCCGAATATTTCACTTAGACACTTCACCAAACCTCGAAAGACTGCAGTTGGTATTGGAAGAAGATTAACTCTTTAAAGGAGTTGATAAAGGGATGGTACACACAAGGGAGATACCCATTAACTCATAATGGTCAATATTATATTACAGGGAGCTATAATGCTATGTTGGGGGTAGCAGAGCAAACTAAATATAGCAGAACTCATTTTGGACTGCACTTTCATAGCTAAAGCATCATTCTATTGTGTGGATGGTTGTACAAGGGAGACTACTTATAAAAGAAAGATTAAGACATCTAACTATTCCAGTGAAAGATGTTACATGTTGTCTTTGTGTAAGTCAATCTTTGGAGACTCAACTACACATCTTCGCAAATGCACTTGCTAAAGAGAATGAAAGATGACATTCAGTAGTGAGTAAGACTAACCATACCTAAGGATGGGGTTCAGAAAGTGTTGGAAGGCATAAAGACAAAACTTTAGAAATAGTTTCATAATGAAGAGATCGCAACTATTTGGGGAACAATAATCTATCATACGTGAAAAGCAAGGAACTGGAAGATCTTTAGAGGATAAAAACAAGGAACTAGAAGATCTTTAGAGGATAAAGAAAGAAATTATAGAAAGATAAAATTTACTTAAAGGTTCTAGGAAAGCTAGTAACAATCATAGGTTGATTACCAAGTTACTTAGTGTGTAGTTGCTTTTTCTTGTTTTAGTTGGAAACCTGTGCTTCTTAGTACTCTTCCTGAAAGATGGTGGAGATGATAGATGATCTTATGGTGTAATGCTTTTTGTTGGTTAATGATAATTTACGGTTCTTACCAAATATAACAAATGATAAATTGAATGATGACACGTGTCACTTGAGTCCACAAAATTATTTTAAAATATATTATAAAATAAAAGAAGAAAATTATTTTAAATGAAATAGTAGAAATAAAATATGTATCCCTCACCCATCCACGCACCAACCCACCGTCCAAACCCTTCTCCTTCTATCCTATCGGAGCACAACCAACCACCCTCTTCTCATCTTTTTGTTCCATAAATCAACAAAATGGCAAATTTGATTAAAAAAAAGGAAAAGAAAGAAAGTTTTAGTTGGTCTTAGATCTGAAGAAATAATAATGATCAAATGACGACGTTAATGACAAAGATGGTGGTGGTCGCTCTAAAGAGGAGGAAGAAATGTATGTGATGACAACGATAATGTCAATTTTGAAAAATAAAACGATTGTAATAGTAAAGAAGGTGAAGTGGCTGGAGAAAAAAAGCAACAGAAGAAGGGTGTATGGCGACAACGGTGACTTGACGATGAGGTGAATGAAGTTATAGAAACAAAGCAATGAAAGAAGAAAGATATTTTTTAAGGCTAATTAAATGCTTTTCATGCGCCTATCCTTACGTGTATCATCGATGAAGTGCCATGTGAGAAAACAATGTTCAAGTAGTTCAAATTCAACGTGTTAGAAGTGTTCCATAGATACAAATTCTAGTTAAAATATATAAACGATATATGCGAACAACCTTAAAAAAACAACAAATGACTTAAGCCTAATAAATAAGTACTACTTATTTAATCCCAAAATTATCTTTGTGTATACCATCTAATAATCTAAAATTTTAGATGGACACCTTTATTTGACACTCAAATTTAGGCAACTCTCTCGATAACAAATACTTGTAGTATAAAATATTGGTCCTTTCTGTCCCTACCTGTAAGGTCTTATGTACAATAGCCAAAACCCTTGCGCATCACAGCAGAGAGAACCAACCCCTGAAGCTCAACTGAGCAGCGCAAGATCTGTTTGTGCTAATCACTAAGGGACTTCTATACTCTCTCTTGCCGGCAATGGCATCCAGCTACTTCTATGTATGCACAATCATATCGATTATTCTCTATGTTTCCGCCACTGCCGCTGCTGATTCAATTCAAGGATGTGGGGGATTTGTCGAGGTGATTTCAACTAATTTCCCTTCTTTTTTGCTTGATTCTTGCTTGACTTTTGATTTTGGAATGAAAAAATTCAGTCTTTGAAGCCTGTTGAACTAGTTTTTGTAAAGGGGTTATTGTGTTGATTATTTCCTATATTGGGTATCGGAAATTAGTTGATTTCGAATCAGAGAATGCAAAATCGTTTTTAGTTTTAAAGATTCTGAGTGCTTTTCTTGTATTTCCTTAATGTCGATTGATTTTAGTAGATGAAGAGATTGACACTTACATTGTGTACTGGGTATGGATATTAGTTGATTTTGAATCAGAAAATTCAAAATCGTTTTTAGGTTTAAAAGATTCTGAGTGGTTTTCTAGTATTTTGTTAATGTCCATTGATTTTAGTTGGTGAAGGGTTTGATACTTACACTGTATACTGGGTATTGGATAGTAGTTGATTTCAAATCAGAGAATGCAAAATCGTTTTTAGGTTTTAAAGATTCTGAGCTGTTTTCTGGTATTTCGTTAATGTCCATTGATTTTAGTAGCTGAAGAGTTTGACACTGATCTGGGTTATTTCTATTTTTCGTGTTTTTTTTGCCGTAGGCGAGTTCGGAACTGATCAAGTCAAGGAAGTCAAGTGATCCGAAATTGGACTATTCAAATATCATTGTATGTGGTAACTACTGATTAATTGATAAGCATTTATTGTTCTCCTTTATTTTACTCTTTCACCTTATGGTACCTGGTAGTATCAGTCAACTAAACATCAATCCTGGACTAGATGAGGTCTGCTAGATGAATCATGTATATTCACTTTGTTGGTACTTGGTACTGACATAAAAAAAAAGGGAACTTTATCCTCCTTGTTGGATGAATAGCCTCTAAAGCTCGGTTGTGCTTTTCATATTCTGTATCTGAGAAGGAGTGATTTCTCCTTTTTCAAGTTGCTATTCTGATTGAATTTCATTATAGATCATTCAAAGAACTATTCAAGTCTGCTTATACTTATGTTCCTCCTTAAGGTGGGGTTCTTTTAGGGAAAGCAAATCCTGTTATGCTATCACTGAAACTAAGCCTAGGAGCTTGAGCATTTATCATGTATTTTCAATTTAACATCAGAAAATATATAAATCAAAAAAGGCAAATTTTGTATAATGTCTCATAATGATGAATTATTTATTATGTATACATGATTCATCTTACATTGGATGATGACAGTTAAGAAATTAAAGTCAGAGACTACATTCCAAGAAGTTCATCAGTGCTACAAATTCATAATTCATAGAGGGTATGATCATACTATTATTCATATATTGAAAAATTAGTGCTGAGGGAAAACTGAAAAGGAGGTCAATTTTTATCGTCATAAACATAAGTTTATTCCTCTTTTTGATAAAGCATAAACCATAAATTCTTGACAGTTAACTCACATTCCTTTCCTTTGATGATTAAGTGTTGTTTTTATCTTTACCATTGTTTGGTTCTATTATATGCTACATTTTGCTTATGTGTGAAATTTTTTTTCCATGGGATTTTAGCACCGTGCACCAGGTCCTATGCATTGCAGCCCTAGGTTTAAAAGTGTTGGGGTTGTCCAATTTATCTTCTCAAGTTTATGGTGTTTAACAGTTATTTATACACTGTGTTGATGGGTGCTGTAGTATGCCACTATATCTTATATTGTCAGTCGACCTTTGCCAATTTACACATTACAGTGTAATTAAATCCGTAAGGATAACACACTAGATCTTCCAATCATATGTTTTTTCTAATGCAGGTTGAGCTTCGCACATTGGATGGCTTGGTGAAGGAAAGAACACATTGTGCCCCTAATGGTTATTACTTCATTCCAGTGTATGATAAGGTACTTCTTCCCGATGGTACTGAGTTACACATTTTATTGGACTGGCTTATGTTTTTTTCCTTCTTTCTTGGTAAGCCAACAAACTTATGTTGTCATTAGTGTTTTGAGGTTGGTTAGAAGATTGGTTTATGCCTCAACCAGATTTCCAAGGGCCTATGTACCACCTAAGGCAACTGAAATCTCTTGAGGAATAAGTTATTTAGCCCAAGATATTTAGAGGTAGTTCAGTTGGTGAACAAGTTGTATGAAGATTCTTATGTTGGGATTATAATAAGAGGGTCAAATAATGACAAATTATTTGGTGGATATACTTTTATCGGTAGATGTTTGGTTCACTAAACTAAAAGTCGGATGTATGGGGTATAACAAAACACATGTTTTTGGTGAAATGTAACACATATTTGTATGGGTATAACTGTAACATAACACGTGTTTGGTGTTACAAGATAATTGAGATGAAGATGATCTTTAATTTTCAATTTTAATCTTGAAAGGACTTTGGCAGAAGAGCTTTGAAGAAGGGCATATTTGTCATTTTGGTGTTTATCCTATGTTAAGTGTGATGTAAAAGTATCAATGAAAACCAACCTTGATAAAAAAAGTGTGATATAAAAGTAATACCACAATAATTAAGTGGAGATTTGCTATTTCTGGAATCAAAAGTTCAACCAAAGCGGGATAAAATAATTCTATATTTTATCCTGAGATCGTTATTCCTTATCCCTCAAACCAAACAACCCCTTAAAGTATTATTTTTACACGATTGACAACACAAGTATTGTATAGAATCTTATCTAATTTAAAGATGTAGTAGACCTGACTTTAAAAGGGGGAGATAGACAGGTGTGCCTTGCATGCAAATATAGAGTATTTTTACATGGTTTGGTCTAAGATCTTTTAATAGATGTTGAATTGTGTGACTGTCTCATCTAAAATTTTAAGTTGCTAGAGAGGTTATGCTTTTATTTAACTTTGTCTTCAATATGCCACTCACTTGCGGACTTTTTTTTTTCATAGGCTAACATGTATAAATTTTTTTGATAAATGGGTGGCAGTGTGATTTGAACCAGAATTTCTGGTTGCTCTGATACCATGCCAAATTTTGTGACTGCCTCATCTAATAACTTCAGTTGTTAGAGAGGATACCATTCCATTTAACTTAGTAACTTCGTCAATTTACAGTAGCAAAATATGGAGAACTAAACCCCTGGTGTACAAAAATCACCTCTGAACCATATGGGGTGGGGGTATGGAGGACAATCAGGAACCTATGGTCACAAATGGAAGGAAATATGTATATCAAGGTGGGTAATGGAAACAAAACTAAATTTTGGAAAGATGGCTGGATAGACCAAACATCTCTCAGGGAACTTTTTCCAGATTTGTTTCTAATCTGGGAAAACCCTGATGCTAAAGTGAGTGGCTGTTGGACAAAACAGGGATGGGACATATCTTTAAGAAGACTACTCAATGACTGGGAGGTGGAGAGGGTGGCAGCGCTACGGGGAAAACTAGCTGGAATGATTATAACCATAACAACAACCAACAAGATCCTGTGGAAACATAGTAAGGATGAACTCTTTTCCGTCAACAATGCGTACAAAAGAGGACTACATGGGATGACAGGGGGCCCAAAATATAATTGGAATTACTTTTGGAAGAGTGACATTCCTACAAAAGTAAAGTGTTTCACTTGGTTAGTGATAAAGAGAGCATGTTTAACACAAGAAGTTCTACAACAGAAAGGCAGGCAGCTGGTCCCTAGGTGTTTTTTGTTGGAACCTGTTTCTCAACATCACAAGCATGAACTGGACAATGCCAGAACATACATCAGATCTGTTGAGCTGCTGGATTAGGAGGGGAGGATATTCATGTTTACACCAAAAAAAGAAAAGAACCAGATAATTCAGCTTCAAATTCTGCATAGAGCAACTCTTGTTTTTAAAACATCTCAGGTTCCTCTCCATCCATATAGACCACCAAATGCAGGTAGGGACAATCTTCCATCACTTCATGTGTCCTGACTGATTCCCATCTCTGTTCCAGCAAGCTAGAGCTTCTTTGATGTTCTTTGGCATAGTCCAACTGATGCCCCTTAAGTTGATGAAAATCTGCCACAACTTTAGAGTCTCTCTACAATGTAGAAAGAGATGGTATATTGTCTCGACCTCACATTCACAAAACCAGTGTTTTGGGAAGCGAGAAGCGGAAAAAAGCGACGAGGGCTCGCTTCACAGAAGCGAAAAGCTAAGCACGCGCTTTTTTTAAGAAAAGCAATATTTAGTGTAAAAATAAAAAAATATTAAATAACTGAATAGAGGTAATATATTCTTAGATTAAAAGTAAATAGATAGTCAATAATCCTCATAAGTCATAACATATAAAGCAAAAATATAATTAAATCACAAAAAATGCAGCAATAAAAATATAGAAAAACACAC
>JAJOOP010029660.1:0-20587 GCA_029582705.1 Solanum chacoense | reverse complement strand
CTCTTAGATTTTTAAATGCAATAAATTAAAAAATATTTTACTATTGGATAATCATTCAGTTAAAAATATTTTGAACATATTGTCAACCAATTGCTAACCTAACATTGAACTTGAATGATATATTACCAACAAACTAACAATTAATTAGTAAATTTATTAGAAAAACAAATAATCATTCTAACATATTTAAATTGTATTACCAACAAGGGTTGTGGTGGAGTGGTAAGTACTCCTACATCCTTAACCAAGAGGTCTCATGTTCAACTCCCCTGGATACGGAGTCGCCTTGAATGATATATTACTAACAAACTAATAATCAATTAGTAAATTTATTAGAAAAATAAATAATCATACTAGCGTATTTAAAATTTATTAACAACAAGGGTTGTGGTGGAGTGGTAAGTACTGCATCATCCCTAATCTAGAGGTCTCAGGTTCGATTTCCCTCGGGTACGGAGTCGCCTTTGTTAGGGAGTGCTTTACTCCCCAATGTGGCACTTCCCGGCGTGAATCCAGATTTAGTCGGGCTCCGGTGTGGGGTATCGGACACCGGATGGGAAACCAAAAAAATAAAAATATTTAAAATTTATTGGTAAATTACCAACAAAAATTTACTATAATTACCAACGGAATCGAATAATGAAGAAAAAAATTTACCAGCTCTTTTTCAATTCGTTAGTAAAGGTACTAACGATATACTAACCAAAAATTAGTTGGTGAATTTACCAACAGAAATTCCAGGCCCATGTTTCAAAAATTTGTAACAACATCTTTGGGTGTTTACCAACCAATTTTTGGTTGGTAAATCGGTTGGTAAGTTTACCAACAAATTAAAATCGGTTGGTAATATTTACCGACGAGCCTTTTAGCAACAAATTAATATAAGTTGACATTTGGTTGGTAACTCAATTTGTCAACAAATTTGATCAATTTACCAACGAATTTTTTTGCTGGTAATTGGGGTTCCTTTTGTAGTGCTTGGTATGCTTTGTAATCAAGGTATGATGGCTATTTCATTCATGGGTCCCTTTTGATCCATGAAGCCCCATGTTTTCCTCAATTTAGAAGAAGAATTCCCCAAGTCAAATTAGGATTTCTTATAATATTATGGGTTATGATCCAATAGATTGGATTATGAATGTTTATGATTATTTATGCTTCTTTATGAAAGAATGGCATGTTTTAGTATGATTATACATGTAGTAATGCTTAACTTATCAATTCTAAGGTGAATCTGATATAGTTGTGTTTTATGCCATGAAAGGGGAAATTAAGAGCTTAGAAGTGATCTTCTAAATTGATTAATTACAATATAGATTACTTGAAATTAAAGTAAATAGATATGACGTGCTTAAGAATAAAGCTTTTAGACATGAATTTACTAAGATCAAGAATCTATGTTGAATTAAGAATTGTAAGGCTTGAGATTCAGACTTACTTGAGACTAAGATATGATGAGTTAGGATGACTTGGGCTTTTAGAGTAAAGCTAACATGATGTAGTATGTTTAACAAGATTTTGAGAGAAAATCTATATAATTAATGTTGATTGAAGATAGAACTTTTGTGAAAGGCCTAACCACGTGATCTAATCTAAGTATGTATGTATTATTGTGTGTTGTGAAAGGTTTTCTCACATAGAATGATTCTAGGTTGAAAGGATTTCTCACCCAAAATGAATCTAAACATGTATGAACTATGATAGCTTGAAGTTATGATATGTGATCCCTTCATGAATAGCTTTACTTCGTAAGACAAGACAAAGAATGGTAGCTTGAGATAGTAAAACTCATAGATAGCCTTGCATTGAGAAATAGTACCCTTCCAATGTAGCTTGAACTAGCATAATAGAATGCTTGCATGATAGCCTGACTTGGTGAGGCCACATCATTTCATGATAGCTTGGATTGAGCAATAGTACCCTTCCTTGATTAGCTTGGACTTGCATTATAAGGTGCTTTTCCTTGGTAGCCATGAATTGGTAAATAGTAACCACACATGAGTCATGATTAGTCTTGAACTAGTAAAGAAGTACTTTTCCATGAATAGTATGAATATGAGGGACTAATCCCTAATCAAGGTATCATGTTTATGCCGAAATAAGATTACTTCAAGGAAGTATAGTAAGTATGTTTGATATGAGGTTCACTTGTATGATGTATGCTTATCCTAGATTGTTGCTATAGTTGTCTTCCTGGATATGTTTGACTAAAGGTGAAGGTTTCCTTATTTATGAGAAGTAAGATAAGGATGAAGGTAAAAGATGATGAATGTGAATGAGAGCCAAAAGAGGTTGCTTAGCATGGGTGAGATTTATGGGGTCTTATCCATACATTGCACAACCATGGTTTGATGTTATTTTAGAAGTGTTTCTCTTGTATTATGTTGATCTAGATGCATTGATTAAACCTATGACTATGTTATTATATCTTACGACTACATTATGCTTATGTTGATCATCTCTTATGATTATGGTATGTGTCATCTGTTTAGTAATGCCTATGTTATTCTTATGTTGATGATTTATGCTAGCCATCATATTTAGTGCATTTCCATTCTCGTGGTTAGGATTTTAGTAGAGCAAGCAAGTAAAGATTTGGTGAGTCCTCATAGCATTGAGAATTTGATCACATTTCTCTTATGTCTTTTATTTTATGTTTAGAACTTTATTTGGGTTGCGTCCTAAGTATTTTAAGTATTAGATGGTTTGAGAAAAATTTAAATATTTCCGCTTCTTTTTATGAAAGATTTGATGTTGTTTGAAAACGTTTTAATTTCCACACCAATATTTATTATCTTATGTTATAATATGCTAAGAGCGTATGAGGATTTTTCTGGAGTCTTGTATGTCGTGTCACATGTAGGGTGTACCCCTCGGTCGTGATAGGTGGATATGGTTTTTTCCATTTAAGTGACAGTATTGATTAGAGATTATTTTAACTTTTTTTTAGAGTCGCCACTTGAAATTAAGTTATGGTGTCCCAAGTCACCTTTTCTTTTTAATCCCTAACCAAAAGGAAATGACTCTTTATGTTAGTCTGAGAACTAGAAATTCAGGGAAGGAATTTGATTGACCGAGGGAAAGGTATTAGGCATCCCTCAAATCCAGTGGTTCTATCATACTCGCTTTAATTGACTTGTACTTATTTTAAACTATTTTTTGATATATTATTACAGGCCATGATTTTCTCATATTTATTTTATTATGGAAATTTTATCGGTCTCCATTTTGATGCATAACTGCATTCTTGGTCTTGATATTCAGAGGCATAAATGTCTTCTTTATATCACACTTATTAACTTTATCTAAAAGTTGTAATTTTATTTAATCAAATATAATTCCATTATTTGACAAGGTGCATCACCGCATCCTTGAGTTTATTTTAATGTGTCAAGAAAAAGATGTGTAACCACATTCTTAATCGAAACAAATATTTTTAACGGGTCATATATTTTAATATTTTACCTATTACTAAAATGTTTAAGCATTTTATTAGTGATTAAATTACCTCTACTATTTATATTTTTAAACACTATTCACATAATAAAAGTCTAAGATCTTAAACAAATATAAAGTTAAATTCGATATAGATGTATTTATATTTTTTGTATATTTACAAGTTATTGAAAAAAAACATTAAAAATAAAAAAATTAAAATGTGAAACTCTTCATTTATTAATTTTTCTATGATGAACATTTTAAATTTTAGATGAAGTTGACCAAACAAACTATAAGAATAATTTTTCAGGTATTTGATAAATTTTGATTGGATGCAAGAGATATTAAATTAATAATAACATATGGTACAAGATGAAAAGCAATGAGATTAAACGTACATAAAATTCGAGCAACTTCATAACACTTAAATAAAATATTATATAATCCTGAGAATCAAATTAGGCAATAATAGTTAAATGGTACCTTTTGTGAGAATCAATTCATGAAAAGAAAGTAATCTTAATAAGGAACCACGAATGCAAGCCTCAAACTCAACCTTTATTTGTGAGTGTAAAAATAATATGAGGGTGAATATGTATGTTGATGTCCATGTGGGTAATGGTGTTGTGGTATATTTGTATTTTTTTTCCGTAGGTGGCTGATTCTTTCAATGTAGTAGTGGGAAGGAAATAAAAAAATATTTTGATCTTTTTTTTGTTGTTTTTTGTACGTGTGTTTAGTGTGTGTTTAGGATGATTTTTTTTGTTTTTGTTTTTGTTGTTGCTTCTTCTCTTTTTTTCTTTTTTTTCGTTGTTGCTTCCTCTCTTTTTCTTTTTTTTTCAAGTGTTGTGCGCGTGTGTGTTCTTATAGGGGATGTGGGTATGTTATCTGATTGTGTGGGGTGTGGGGTGGTGAGTGGAGTTGAGGTAGTGAGGAAGATGTAAGTGGGTAGTGTAATTGGGGGTAATGGGGTGGTGTTTATGAGGGAGTGGGGTGGAGTGGAAGGTGGTTGTGTTAAGTTATTATTATTATAATTTTTTAATAATTAATATAATATAGTATTATTTAATTCTTTTAACTAATAAAATTGAGTAGCTAATAATAATTTATAAATAAGAAATACTAGATTACTTATTAAACTAAAATAAAAATAAATCATATTTTTTTTGTTTCTTCAAATCTTTTAAAATAAACTTACCAAAATAAGATAAAAGAAAAAATATCTAATTTATATAAAAAGGCAATATTTATGTACTAAAAATTTTGTAAGACCTTAATTTCGATAAAAAATTATGTATCTACAGTTTACCTCTCTTTGACAGGAAACACAAAGAGTTTTCAGACAAAGAAGTAGACAAAGCGACAAGTTTTGACCGGACTCTTAATTGAAAAAAAATATGTGATCGAGTCTTGGTTTTGGGAGTTAAGTGAGGTTCCATCGAGGCTCCAGGTCACGCCTCTTATCTTTAATTACATAAAAAAAAGAAAACTAATAGTCAAAAGGAAAATAAAAGTACAAACTCCTATCTATGCAGCTTCTCTTGAGTCTCTACTTCAGTCTTGACTTTGATATATCACCTTGATTTTTGGTGAGTATATTTATCTTGAATGAAATTTGATTCTTAACTTGCCACTTATAGTGATCTTTTGGCACTCTTCAAAATGACAATTTGAAAATGTTCTTGAATTACTGCATGTATTCTTGATATGTAGTTGAATAGAAGCAGATGTCAGGAATTCAGGTTGCTACATGCATTGAAGTAGCTGATTCTTTCTATCATGGGGATTGATCATTCTGAAAATAGTTGAAACTTTGTTCTAGAATTTCAAATCCATGTTTCGCTTGAAGAAAAACCTGAAAACCATCACAATCAAAAGAAGTAAACAAAAAAATTTCCCCAGTTTTCACTAGAAAATTTTTATGAGTTATTAGCAAATGTAATTTTTTTAAAAAATATTAACTCATATTATAAAGTGCTTATCCTAGGAGAAAGTAACCAAATCTAATTATGTAGCAGGGTCCTACTAATCCAATTCTCCAGGAAGGTCCTGCTAATCTAAAGCCTATTATGTAGTAGGGTCCTACTAATCCCATTGTTCAGGAGGGTCCCGCTAGTACAATTATGTAGGAGGGTCCTCCTAATCTAATCTTATTATGTAGGAGGGTCCTCCTAATCTAATCTTATTATAAAGGAGGGTCCTGCTAATCTAAATCTCACTCTGAGGAGGGTCTTGCTAATCCCATTGTTTAGGAATGTTCTGCTAGTCCAATTATTAGGTGGTTCCTGTTAATCCTATTATGTAAGAGGGTCCTCTTAATCTAATTATGATCAGGGTCCTGCTATTCCCATTATGAGAATGGTTCTACTAATCCCATTATGTAGGAGGGTTCTTTTATTCCCATAACGAGGATAGTCCTGTTAATCTTATTATTTATTCCAACTAATCTAAATTCCATTATGAGGAGGGTCTTGCTAATCCCATTGTTGAGAAGGGTCCTGCTACTCTAAATCTCATTATGAGGGGTGTCCTACTAATCTCATTATGTAGGAGGGTCCTGCTAATCTCATTCAGTAAGAGGGTCCTGATATTCACATTATGAGAAGAATCCAATTATTCCTATTATAAGGAGGTTCTTGCTAATTCCACTATGTAGGAGGGTCCTGCTATTCCCATTTTAAGGAGGGTCTTTGCTAATCCTATTATGTAGGAGGGTCCTGTTAATGTGAATCACATTATGTAGGAGGGTACTGCTAATCCCATTATGTAGGAGGATCCTATTAATTCCATTGTCCAGGATGGTCCTTCTAGTTCGATTATGAGAAGGGTCCTGCTAATCTTAATCATAATCCAATTGTTTTGGAGGGTCCTACTAATCAAAATCCCATTATCAGGAGGGTTCTTCTAATCCCATTATGTAGGAGGGTCCTACTAAACTAAATTCAATTATGTAGGAAGTTCTTGCTAAACTAAATCCCATTATTCATGAGGGTCCTGCCCCCATTATCTAGGTAGGTCTTGCTTATCATAATCATCAAATAGAATCACCACAACATTAATATTTTTTGTCCCAGTTTACACTAGAAAAATATCATTTAAGATATTAGCATAAATGATAAAAACTTATACAAAAAGAAAAATGAAATACATCGATCCAATTAAGGTGTTTGTTTTCTAGAAATGAAAGGATGAGAGAGTGTTGGTTCCCTAAAATGTCTCCAGGGTGTTTGTTCTCAAAGGTAGAAATGCCACTAAGCTGTTTATTCCTTAGAAATAAAAGATGGTGCCTCTAGGATGTTTGCTCCCTTAGATCAAATTTCCACAAGGGTCTTTGTTCCCTAGAAACGAGAGTGATTTTTTTTAACAAATAAAAATATGCCCAGTTTTTAAATTGAGGAACTTTGAAACTCTTTTTAATTTATCTTTTTTCGATTTTTGTTTTAAAAAAATTATAAAGATCCAATTTCGATCTTTCAAGGATATAATTTTTTTTTAGACCGAGCCCTATTGTAAGTCTGTCACGACCTAGGGGTACACCCTAGATGTAACATGGCGTACTTGACCCCGAAGGGGTCTCATACAAGCCGTTAGACTATCATAACATTAGACAATACAAAAGTACGAAAAATTTAAAAACTTTTATCCATAAAATTGAGTCTTTTCATCAAATGCAAGTGGAAGTCTTTACTACACTTTTTCTCTCAAACCATCTAAACTCAACTTGAATTAAACTCTTGGGACATAACCCATACAGTAGTCTCGTGACATGAAAATAAAAGATATAAAGGAAATGCTGGGTTTTGTCCTCGAAGCTATGAGGACACACCAAAATCTTCAACTCCTTTGCTCCTGAGAAAACTATCTCCAAGAAAAAAACTCAATCTCCAAACCCTATATTTGATGATAATGTAGGCAAAGTATGCGTTAGTACAAAATGTACTAAATATGTTAGCTAGCATAACACCATAATATCATAAGATAAGGGTTAGTCAATATAAGACATAATCCAAAAACATGTGAAAATACTTTATGCAACATAACTATGAGCATAAGAGAAAATATCATAATCATAAGAAAACTCTCCAATAAAAGCATCATATAAGCATTATTCAACTCTTAGTCATCTATACCATAATAGAACTACTCTCAAGTAACCTAAAAGCATACTTGTGCAGTGCATGAATAGCATCCCATAATACCACCCAAACTAAGTATCCCTTTTTGGCAATCTTAATAATAGTCTATATACATGATCAAGTCCTTAAGCTTTTCTACCATGAGGGCACCATACTCCTAAGTAACCTCAAAGCAAACTTGTGAAATTTCTAAAAGGCATCCCATACTACCATTCATACTAAGCATAACCTTGAAGTCATTATTGTCATACCTACCCTCTTTTGGTCTCATTATTAGCTTACCTCATGTAGACAACAGAACTATCACCTTTAGTCAATCATATCTTGGATGGCAACTATAGCAACAACCCAATCTAAGTTTATACTATCGATGAGAACACTTCATAAGTAGCTTTAACTCATACTTGTTCAATGTATGAATAGCATCCCATACTACTATTCACACTAAGTACCACTTCAGAGTATCATACACACTCACTAGTTGGGGACTAGTCCCTCCTTTCTATTTTCCATTTGTCATTTAGGGTACTTCTCTATTTAGTACAAGGAAACTCATAACACATGAATGAATTATATTTCTCAATTCAAGGCTATCAAGGAATATCAACCTAATAGGCTACACTATGCTATCATCTTGCTAACAAAACTTTATTAAACTAAACCAACTACCTTGGAAGGAACACTATCATGCAAATCTAAGCTATTCTAGGTAGGGTACATGTGTTCCATCCTAGATACCATGAAATTGTCCTAGTCCAACAAACAAATGCTACCCTTACAAGCACACTATGATGCTAATGCAAGCTACCCTTAGGAGAGTATTTGTCCTCAATCCTAAGCTACCCTTAGGAGAGTATAAGTCCTCCATCCTAATGTACACATGAAATGATCTTGGCCAAAACAAGTCATTCTCTCATGAAGGTATCCTAAAAAGGCTAGTTCAAGCTACCCTAAGGAGAGTATAGATCCTCAATCCTAGGGTACCATGACTACCACTAACTCAAGCTACCCTTGAAATGCATCTTACAATGCTCAGTCAAGCTACCCTTAGGAGAGTGTAGATCCTCAATCCTAAACTACCAATCTTGGTCTTGTCTTACCAAGTGAAGCGATACATGAAGGGATCATACATCACAACTTCAAGATATTCTAGACTAACAAGTTTTGATTCATTTTAGGTTATTAAGCCAACCTAGAATCATTCTATGTGAGAGATCCTTGCATCTCCTAGCATGTTTATGCCTAAGCGTGTAAATGAGAAACAACACACAACAAGATCACATCATATTAGCTTTACCCCCAAAGCCCTAACATTAATGACTACGAGCCTTATTCTTAAGCTTTACTTCTTACTATCATCATTATACCTATATTTCAAGGTATTCCACTCACATTTTTCATTAGTAGGTGATTCTAGTGATAATGTATCATAAAGGTTCAATTTCTACTTTACTAGTTATGATCATTCATATTCATTAAAGTCTTGTTCAATTCATGATTATATGTTCCGAACATTAAACAGTTACTACACATGACATTGATTTTAGAAGATCACCTATGAATCCTCAATTTCACCTTTCATGGCATAAACCCACACAATATCAAATTCATCAATTAGACTACAGTTAACCATAAAAATCACATAAATTCATCATAATATAATAATTCAATTCTAATCCAATCATATTAAGTATTATTCACTTGATTGGAATCATACCTAAACATTACCCACAATGTAGGAAGAAACCCTGCCTGGAATTGGGTTTAACTTCACAATTAGGGGAAAACCTAGAAGGATCTATGGGTGGAAGAACCCATAGATGAAAAATATAACATACCTTGAATCAAAGCCCCAACACAAGCTTCAAACAATGGAGGAAATTTTCCCCTCTTCCTTCACTTCTTCTTCTTCTCCTTCTCCTTCTCCTTCTCCTTCTCATTCTCCTACTGCTTCTCATTCCCCTTCTGCTTCTCCTTCTCCTTCTGCTTCTCCTTCTCCTTCTCATTCTCCTTCTCATTCTCCTTCTCCTTCTCCTTCTCCTTCTCCTTCTCCTTCTCCTTCTCCTTCTGCTTCTTCTTCTTCTTCTCCTTCTTCTTTTCCTTCTTCTTCTCTTTCTTCTTCTCCCTTTTCTTCTCCTTCTCATTGTCCTTCTCCTTCTCCTTCTCCTACTGCTTCTCATTCTCATTCTCCTTCTGCTTCTCATTCTCCTTCTCCTTCTGCTTCTCCTTCTGCTTCTCCTTCGCCTTCTCCTTCTGCTTCTCCTTCGCCTTCTCCTTCTCCTTCTCCTTCTCCTCCTCCTCCTTCTCCTCCTCCTTCTTCTCCTGCTTCTCCTCCTTCTTCTCCTTCTCCTTCTCCTTCTCTTCTCCTTCATCTTCTCTTCTTCTTCTCCTTCTTATTCTTCTCCTTCTCCTTCTCCTTCTCCTTCTCCTTCTCCTTCTCCTTCTCCTTCTTCTTTTTCTTCTAGAAAGAGAATATTGATTATTTTGTGAATCTAAAATAATGATTTGGAAACCACCTAATTAAGGGTCTATTAGGTATATATAAGGAGGCTAATAACTAATCAATCCGTCTCCACTTAACCCCTAACTAATATGGAATTAACCCCTAAGTCCCCAACTTAAAATAATTCGACCACAAGCAGCCCCTACCTACGAGACAAAGACCCATGGACTAAGGGTGGGTCTACGGGGCGTGCTGCACACTCGTAGGTGATGGTCTACAGCCCCCCAAATGTGGCCATGACCAACAAGTCACCCCCATGAGGCGTGGATCGACCTACACCGTGTAGGTTCCATCCGTAGCTCTCTCAAATTAGCAGATTTGGGGAATTATGTGGGGTCCTTCTCAAGGACCTCTTTGGTTGGTCCTGTGGGAGTCGTGTCTTGATATTCAACCCCTAAAACCTTCATTCTAAGTTCAGGAAGTCATTTTACAATTTTATCCCTCACATCAAACTCTAAAACTCTTACGAAAAGCTCTAGAACTCTCTAGTCTAACTTACTAGTTCTGGAGTATAACAATATCTCCCCCTTGGGATCATTCGTCCATGAGTAACGATTCTAAACACTTCTTGAAGTCACAACTCCAGACTAGCAGCCCCTAATGTATGCACTACATCTAAATGCACGCAACCAAGGAAGAAAACTTTGATTCCAAGCTAAACACATTGAATGCAATACAAGGGAGTAGGAACTACTTCTTCCAACCCAAAATACATGAAATTCTATATATACTCATTTTCTAGGAGGAATTCACATCTCCTAGCTAAAACATGCTCAACACACACTCATGGAGCCTAAATGAAAATTACTCTCTAAAAGCATTTATTCAAAGAGGAATGTTTAAACTCCAAACTAAGGCATGCTCATTAATTCACCTCATGAGGTCTATATGCAACTTTATTCAATGCAATACAACATGAGGCAAGATAATTCATATAAGTCATTTCTAACAAGACCTAAGAATTTTCATGAACATGCATATAAAGAAATCATAGCAACACATAAAACACATAATAACCTTACTAGATAGGCAAACACTCTCCCTCTTGGGAGTAAGCCTACACAAACTCTTCTAAACATCATCCATACTAAAGACATCTTTCAAGGTCCAACATAACAAGTCACAAAACAAAAGAAATCCAGAAATTACTAAATCATAAAACACATACCGAAAACAACATAAGGAGATCACTCTTGATCTTCTCTGTATTTGAGAGCATAAAACCTATTTTTCTTTTGAGGCTCCAAATCTATACCTCTAGAGGCAACTTGCTTACCCTCTCTTGTTGTAGCCTTTGCCTTTGGACAATCTTTCATCTTGTGGCTACTCTCACCACAACTAAAACAACCCTCTCTACCGGCCAAACAACTACTATCCTGCCTCCTACCACACAAGGGGGCCATAGGGACTCATTACTTATCCCTGGTGGCCTAGGGGTAGACACCCTCTCATCCTTATGCTAAGAAGAATTAGAAAAGCCTTGTCCGGATAACTTTTGTCTATTCCTAGAACGACCATGCCATTGGACCCATCATAAAAGGACTTATCAATATCCACCCTAGACCTCTTTTTCTCCCTAGATTTTTCCTCTTCAAGTTTATCATCCTCCATTTGTTGAGCATACACCATTAGACATGAGATATACATATCATCATGGAGCATTGCCATACGGCATTCTTTTGCTACCACTATGGACACAACCTTCAAATACCTACACATTATATCTTTCGGACTTGCTACCATAGATGGAACATACTTAGAGAATAGAGTAAATTTCAAGGAGTACTCTTTATCACTCATACTAACTTGCTTAAGGTTGATGAATTCCTCTAACTTAGCCTCCCTCAACTCCCGGGGAAGAACCTATTTAGAAATGCCTCCTTAAACATCTTTCAATTTATGGGATCCGCTTCTACCGGCCTACCATCTTTCCATTGTTCATACAATATTTGAGCACCATCCTTTAATTGGTAAGTGGCTTGTTACGCTTTCTCTACCATAGCCACCCTCATGATAGATAGCACCTTATAAACCTCCTCTATAAACCCACTAGGGTCCTCTTATATTTTGGAGCCACTAAAATCTGGTGGGTTCTTCCTAAAAGACTCTCTCACCCTAGAAGCAACCATCCCCCTTATTGGGTTTGTCGGAGCTACCATCTCCCTTTGATCTGAGCCGTCACAGTTTGGGCTTAAGTAGTCAAATCTTGGGCCAACATTTGGAGAGTCGACCTAATCTCCGTATTTGTCATATCCGGTGAATCAATTGGAGCTTGAGGAGGAGTTTGTTGTGGAACTTGGAGAGGAACCTCTTAATCCACATTGTCTTCCTCTTCTTTCCTAGCATTTGCCCTTGTATTAGCCATACCCTTAAAATCAACGGGCACGGATAAGAAGAAGGGCTTACTAAAGCCAAACTCAATTGAACGACTTAGAGAATGAAGAATTGAGATTTCCTAAACATCCAATAGCCTCCTACTCATAAATGTGGTGCGCTTCACATTGAAGAACAAGACTCTACTAGACGTGGTTTGAGACAATCCTAGAACCGTTCTAAACCTTATGGTGTAATTACCATGTTTGTCACGACCCAGGGTTACACCCTAGATGTAACATAGGGTACTTGACCCTGACGGGGTCGCATACAAGCCCTTACCATATCATAGCATAAGATAATAGAAAAGTATGGAAAATTTAAGAACTTTTATCCATACAATCGAAGTGTTTTCATAAAATGCAAGCGGAAGTCTTTACTACACTTTTTGTCTAAAACCATCCAAACTAAACGTGAATTAAAACTCTTGGAACACAGCCCATACAATAGTCTCATGACATGAGAATAAAAGAAACAAAGGAAATTGTGGGTTTTGTCCTCGAAGCTATGAGGACTCACCAAAAATATCAACGCCTTTGCTCCTTAGAAACCTATCTCCAAGAATAGAATTCAACACTACATTTGATGAGAATGTAGGCAAAGTATGCGTTAGTACAAAATGTATTAAATATATTAGCTAGCATAACACCATAAGAGCATAAGATAAGGGATAGTCAATATAAGACATAATCCAAAATCATGTGAAAATACTTCATGCAACATAACTATAAGCATAAGAGACAATATCATAATCATAAGCAAAGTCTCTAATAAAAGCATCATATGAGTATTATTCAACTCTTAGTCATTTATACCATAATCGAACTACTCTCAAGTAACCTAAAAGCATACTTGTGCAATGCATGAAAAATATCACATAATCCCACCCAAGCTAAGTATCCCTTTTTGGCCATCTTAATCATAGTCTATATACATGGTCAAGTCCTTAAGTTTTTCTACCATAAGGGCACCAGACTCATAAGTAGCCTTAAAGCACACTTGTTCAATGTAGGAAAGGCATCACATACAACCATTCATAATAAGCATAACCTGAAGTCGTCATAGTCCTACTTACCCTCTTTTGGTCTCATTGTTAGCTTACCTCATGTAGACAATGGAACTATCACCTTTAGTCATTCATATCTTGGAAAGCAACTATAGCAACAACCCAAGCTAAATATATACTAGATAAGAGAACAATTCATAAGTAGTTTCAAGTCATACTTGTGAAGTGTATGAATAGCATCTCATACTTCTATTCACACTAAGTACCACTTTAGGCTATCACACATACTCACTAGTTGGGGACTAGTCCCTCCTTTCTATTTGCCATTAGTCTTCAGGTACTTCTCTATTTAGTACAAGGCAAGTCACAACACATGAATGAATTCTATTTCACAATTCAAGGCAACCTAGGAATAACACTGTAATAGGAGAGACTATGCAAATCAAAGCTATTCTAGGAAGGGTACAAGTGTTCTATCCTAGCTACCATGAAATAGTCCTATTCTAACTAAGTTATGCTACCCTTACAAGCACACTATGATGCTAATGCAAGCTACCCTTAGGAGAGTATGTGTCCTAATTCTCATCTACCCTTAGAAGAGTATAAGTCCTCTATCCTCAGGTACCATGAAATGATCTTGGTCAAACCAAGTCATGCTATCATGTAGGCATCCTAATAATGCTAGTTCAAGCTACCCTTAGGAGAGTATAGATCATCAATTCTAGGCTACCATGACTACCGCTAACTCAAGCTACCATTGAAATGCATCTTACAATGCTAAGTCAAGCTACCCTTAGGAGAGTGTAGATCCTCAATCCTAAGCTACCAATCTTCACCTTGTCTTACCAAGTCTAGCTCTACATGAAGGAATCATACATCACAGCTTAAAGCTATTCTAAACTAACAAGATTTGATTCATTTTAGGTTATTAAGCCAACCTAGAATCTTTTTATGTGAGAGAGCCTTGCATGTCCTAGCATGTTTATGCCTAAGTGTGTAAATGAGAAACAATACACAAGAAGATCACGTCATATTAGCTTTATCCCAAAAGCCCTAACATTGATGACTACGTGCCTTATTCTCAATCTTTACTCCTAACTATCATCATTATTCCTAGATTTCAAGGTATTCCAATCACACTCTTCATTAGTAGGTGATTCTACTCATAATTGATCATAACGGTTCAATTTCAACTTTACTAGTTGTGATCCTTCATAGTCAATAAATCCTAGTTCAATTAATGATTATATGTTCATAACCTTGAACAATTACTACACATGACATTGAGTTTAGAAGATCACGTATGAATCCTCAATTTCACCTTTCATGGCATAAGCACACACAATATCAAATTTATCAGTTAGACTAGAGTTAACCATATAAATCACATAAATTCATCATAATATGATAATTCAATGCTAAATAAATCATAATTAAGTATTATCCACTTGATTGGAATAATACCTAAACAGTACCCACAATGTAGGAAAAAACCCTAGCTAGAAATGCGTTTTGAGTTCACAATTGGGGGAAAACATAAAGGGCTCTATGGGTGGAAGAACTCATAGATGAATAAGCTACAACTCCTTGATTCAAAGCCCTAACACAATCTTGAAAAAATTGAGGAAATCTTCCCCTCTTCCTTCTCTTCTTCTTTTTTTTTTTTTTCTTCTTCTTCTAGAGAGAGAATTTCTTGAGAGAATTTGGGTTCTTTTGTGAATCTAAAATAATGATTTGGAAACCACCTAATTAAGGGTATATTAGGTATATATAGGGGGCCTAATAACTAATTAACCTTCCCCACTTTTCCCCTCACTAATATGGAATTAACTCCCAAGTCCCCAACTTAAAATAATTTGACCACAAGCCGCCCCTACACACGAGACCACGACCAATAGACCATCGGTGGGTCTATGGGTATTGCTGCACACTCATAGGTTCTGGTCTGCAGCACCTCAAATGTGGCCTTGTCCCACGAGCCACGGATGGACCTACACCCCATAGGTCCCATCCGTAGCTTTATCAAATTGATAGAATTGGGGACTATTTTGGTGTCCTCCTCAAGGACCCCTTTGGTTGGTCCTTGGGGAGTCATACCTTGACGTACAACCCCTAAAACCTTCGATATAAGTTTGGGAAGTCATTTTATAATTCTAGTCTAACTTATTAGTTTTCGGGGTATAACAAAGACTGGCTACGTATCTTGTATACCAAGAATTAGGTAAAACGTAGTTCATATAAATCAAAAATTATTTTTCTTTTTTTAAAAAATTATTTGGGAAAGGAATCGGTTCATGTTTTATAATGTCTTTACTTTAGTTGGTACCAACAATTAGTATCATGCATATGAGTAACCTTCAACAACTTTCAGAAAAATTTTAGGTCAACTTTGAGTATTCCCTATAGTTTCAAATTGTATCTGAAATAATATACTTGAGTATTTATAAGATTAATCCATCTTGCATAAATTAGGGATTAACATTATTCATATCCTTATGTTTAACGTGCATGATATACCGTGAGTTTACGCTATTTCTTATGCATTTCACTTAGATTTTGTGTGTGTCTTGAGATATTTTGTTATTAGATATAATGTTTTTATGTAATCTTTTGCAGTAATTGGTTGGGACGCTCTTGAGAGAAAATAATCTAAAATTGGCAGCAACAGCAACCAACGGAGACAATAACGGACTATAGGTCCAGTCATGCCCTGTAGGTGGTGCAGCGTAGGCGAAGTTCAGGAAATTTGACCAAGTTTAGAACTAGAGAAACCAACGACAGCCTATATGTCTAGTGATAACCCGTCCTGCACATCCGTCGATGAGATCAGAGTTATGGATTTTCAGTACATGAACCACAGAGGCAACCAACGGACTGTAGGTCGAACATAGGTCTGTAGGTCATGCCGTCAGTTGAAACCGCATCGTAGACTAAATTTCCTTATTTTGCTTCCTAGTTAGTTTTAGGATTTAAAACTCTATAATTATGGGTTGTATTTTCCATTTTTGGAGTTAAACATTATTTTAGACTTTTGTTTATGGTCTTTTGGAATTATTTTGCATACTCTTTGCAATTTAATTTCCCAAAGTTGGTTTATGCAATTACAATTTGAATTTCAATTCAAGATTTTGGTTTTCATCTATTCGAATTGTAATATAATGAATTCTCTAAACCTAATTATGATTTGTGAAATTTAAAGCATGATTAGGTAAATCCACAACTAGGGTTGTGGGAACCACGAGCACTTAACTACGTATGAATTATAACTAAGTAATTCTTAAATATTGTTTATGCATGTATTTTTAATATTTTTGTGTAGAAGTCTTTCTACTGGTGTACAATGTTAGAACTCTCCTAGACCCTACTTGACTTACAAGGGGGTAGTGAATGAGAAAAGGATTAAAAAATAGGGATTTAGTTAAGAATTTACTGCTATCTAATAGTCTGAATTTAATCAATTGAGGAAAGGGTGATTACCTTAGTTAATGGACACGTTTACTAATTTGGGGTGAAGGTAAAGGTTAGTAAAGTATACACTCGTAGATTTACCAAGTCGTGAGCGAAAGTTCCTATTAAGAATACCATTCACATAGGGATACATAACTTATCGGCCTTGCATGTCAAACACTAGGATATGATTACTATTATTAGGATTATTGCGTTAAGAGCTTGTGGGGAACAGACATACCCTAGTTTCCATCTTATATTTATATATCAAATTGTGAATTTTGCTTACTTGTTACGTATTGATTCAAATCAACAATCTATTACTTTAGTTACCGAAATTCCCCTTTGTTTACTTTTCTTTGAAATAGGATGACGAAAAAAAGATAATTGCGAGTTAAGTTTAAGTCTAAACCATATTCCTCAAGGGATCGACCCCAAGCTACAAGTTGGGTTCTTTACCTTATATTGATCTCTTTTGCTTCTTAAAGAGAGGTGTAATTTGAGTGTATTAAATTTTGGTGCCACTACCGGGGAATATGACTTTTAGATTAAGTTTAAATACATTATTGAACTTGTGTCAAGTATATCCTATTTTACGTTTTTGTTTTGTTTTTGTTGTCGACATGTTTCAACTCTAGTGTATGCCAAGTACATGAGTCAAGGCGTACCCTTGACCCCCTGCGATCCTAAACTAAGAAAAACTTTGAGAAAAATGGTAAATCTAGGGGTACAAATAATCTAATTAGAGAGGGTCAAGAAGATGGAGTTGAATTACAACCTCTTGGAGTTATTGATGTGCCTTTACAAGGAAAAGGTGGACATCTAATCAAAAATGAAGAAATGGTGCAGAATCCGCCAACACCAAGATTTCGTGATTACTACAAGGTTGACTACGATGCAGTTGGATTAGAAGGGCATATTGTTCTCCATCCTCTACCTCCTGGACATACATTTGTTGTGCCTAATAGTCTTATACAAATGCTTACAATAATAGGGTTGTATACTGGGTTAGCTTCGGAAGATCCACATGCTCACTTGGCTAAATTGAAAAGTGTCTGTAAGAGATTTGTGGGAAGAACGTAATTTGATATGGATGTCATAGGCTTGAATGCATTCCCATTGTCGTTGATTGGTGATGCTGCTATGTTGTTTTCTATGTTGTTATAAAATTTGATCTATATATGGGACCAATTACATAAGGTGTTCATGGAAAATTACTTTCCAGTGTCCAAGAAGTTAAATCATAAAGATAAACTGAATAATTTAACAACACTACCATGAGAGTCGGTAAGCGGTTCTTTGGATAGGGTCACTCGGTTCATGAGGACTATTCTAAATCACCACATAGATGATGATTCACTGAAGGAGTACTACTACAGGATGACAATGGAAGGGATCGCTGAAAAACATGAGAGGATTTTCCAAAACAATAAGGCATGGAGCATTAGGAAGGCAAATATTAGTAGAAGCACGTTCGCAGTCCAAACTACACCAAGTCAATCCAATGATAACATTTGTGAAGAGATGACTTAAATTAGGATAGAAATTGGGTTGGTATTAAATCATGTGAGTGGAAGTACAAAAAAAGTGAATGTGGTAAATTATTTAACTAGAACTCCACCACCGATGAATGTTATTATCAGGAGGCTGTGAATTTGATAAATGATCAGATGGGGGTTTTCGAACCAAGGCCCAAGGTTCCAATTCGGAAAATTGGCGCCAAGGTCAAAGAAACCAAGGTTGGAACTGTTGTAACTACAATTGAGAGGGAAACTATGTCTGATATGGGATCTTAAATCGTGGTAACAATTACAATCGGAAAAACTATGGCAAGAGAAATTAGAGTGTTGGGCACTAAGTTCCACCTAGTAATACAAAATCTAGTCATAGAGAGGGTGGTTCCATTATGATTCACATTGAAGATATGATGCAGAAGATGATGAAGATGTTTGATGCAACTGATGAAAATGTGAAGGAGATGCATAATGATTTATCTGGGATTAGTAAGAAAGTTGATACCCATGCAGTATTGATCAAGCAACTTGAGCAGTAGTTTAGTCAATGGTCTACTACTGTGAACCCACGTCAGCCTGGTACACTTCCTAGCAACACGATTCAAATCCAAAAACTGATGGGCATTGTATGGCAGTCACTACTTGCGAAGAAAAATAGACTATTGATCCCTTAACTTCGTCTGAGGACGAAAGAGTCGTAGAAATATTTCAGATGAGATTGCGGTTACTAGAGAATCAAAAGATGATGTAGAAAAGGAAGTTGAGGTGACCCAAAAAGGTATTCCCATGCCTAGATTCCACCTCCCTTTCCGCATAGGTTGGTGAAAAATACTGAAGAAAGTAAATATTGTAGGTGTATAGCAATGTTGAAATAGCTTTCCATCAATATCCCGTTGATAGAAAATTTGGAGCAAATGCCTTGGTATGCAAAATTCATGAAGGACTTGGTGACCAAAAAGAGGGTTTTCAGTTTTGAGAATGAAGAAAAGTTACAACATTGTAGTGCTATTGATACTGGGTCACTTGTGTAGAAGAAAGAGGATCCTGGAGTTGTCGCTATTCCTTGTACCATTGGTATGTTGCAATTTGCGAAGGCCTTGCATGATTTGGGTGCCAGCATTAATTTGATGTAAATGTCGATTTATAAGAAGTTGGGTTTAGGAGCTCCAAAACCGATTGCGGTGCATTTACTAATCGCTGATCAAACTATAAAGAGGCCCATTGGAGTGTTGCAAGATGTCCTTGTCAAAGTAGAGTCATTCATATTTTGGGTGGACTTTTTGATATTAGATTATGAGGTTAATTTTGATGTTCCTATCATCTTAGGGAGACCATTTCTTACTAGTGGGCATGCTTCGTCGATATGGATAGAGGGTAGATGAAGTTTTGATTAAACAATGAGTATGCAACTTTTAACATTCGTAGGTCTATGAAGCATGAAAGTGATCTTAAATCAGTATTTGTGGTTAATCATAGTGTGGGGCAAGAATCTGAGGTATCCATTGAAGAAAGGTAAGGTGTTGATGAGTATGATGAGCTAGTTGCTGCACTTGATAGGTTCGAGTTTGGTTTCAAGACAAAACAATTTGAATTAGATATAAATAATCATGACAACCCACCTATAAAATCGTTTGTTGATGATCCTCCAAAACTGGAACTTAAGATTCTTCCATCCCACTTGAGTATGTATTCTTGGGACAAAAATAACAATTTGCGTGAATTCATTGCAGCTAATTTGAGTGAAGGGAAAATAGAGGCCTTGGTATCGGTGCTGAAGCGGTTTAAGAGGGCTATTCGATGGACTATTACGAACATTATTGGGATTTCCTCGGGTATTTGTTCCCACAAAATTCAACTCATGCCGAACAATAGGCCAAGTATTGAGCAGTAAAGTTCCCACTGATGGTATACTTAGTGTAAGCGAGCTCTAAGATCATGCTAGAAACGCTTTATTTCGTTTCGTTCCCGTTCTTCATTTCCTTCTTCTCGAATCCAAGGGAGATTTCTCATATGGGGAAAGGACTGCCTCCTTATCTTCTAAAGAATAGGAAGAATCTTAATATGCTATCAACTTTTCTATTCTACCCTCTCATGGTTATAGAAGATTTTTTCTATTTGCTTAAAAAATGGCAATGAAAAAGGGTGATAACAGAAAGTGCACACCGCTATC
>JAJOOP010029659.1:0-15201 GCA_029582705.1 Solanum chacoense | reverse complement strand
TATTAATTGATTTGTTCGTATTTCTATGAGTTAAAAATTAGATTAAAATTCAGATTTATCCAATTAAAATATAAGTAATCTAACTCACTAAAATATAAATTAAATAAACTGATTTTATAAATATAAACTGAAACTATCATCTCTAATTACATGACCCTGACGCCAATGCTTTCCTTCATACGGATAGAGAAAATAATTAAAAATATAAATGGCAGAAAATGAGGTGCATTAGCTCAATTGACAAAATTTAAGCCATTTTAGTAACACCGGTAAGATTTGCGACCCATTTTAAGAAAATAGATTTCTTATAATTTATTTAGGGTAATTTTAACCTTTTGCCAATTAATATTTCAAATTTAATGATTTGTTCATTAAAAAGTTCATGGAAAAGGGTCAAAATTACCTTTCAACTATTTAAAATAGATCAAATATATTTTTCAACTATTTTTTGGCTCAAAACTGTCCCTTCCTTCTTTCTATTGGATCCCTTTTACCCTTCCTTTTAACAGAATAAGATGACGTCCAATGTGTAAACTATAAGGCCACATAGACATCCACCTAAGCATACCCATCCCATCCATTATAATATCCAATCTTTTCTAATAACCCTATTTTCATCCTTACTACATTTCTTAAAATAGAGACTAAAATAAATAACAGTGTTGAATCTCTAATATCTAACATTATTGCTTAAGTTTTCTATTTTTTGACTGAGTTATTCTCA
Source organism: Solanum chacoense (assembly GCA_029582705.1). NCBI lineage: Eukaryota > Viridiplantae > Streptophyta > Magnoliopsida > Solanales > Solanaceae > Solanum > Solanum chacoense. The sequence goes on along the minus strand of JAJOOP010029659.1, from coordinate 14,477 downwards.
ACCCATGAGTAAGAGGATTAGCATAAAGACTGTGAAATCTAAAACTCCTGAGAATCATATATTGTCACACAGTGTCACACCCTTTTTTCTGCTCGGAAAGATTTTTTTTTTATAGTATTGAAAATAGATTATTTTATTTTTTCAGAGTCGCCACATGAAATTGAGTTTTAGGGTGTGTTTGGTATGAAGAAAAATGTTGTCCATGGAAAATGTTTTCTTGGAAAACAAGTTGATTTCTAACTTATTTTTTCATATTTGGTTGGTGAGTAGAAAATTATTTTCAGGAAAATATTTTCAATGTTTAGTTGGTGAATGAAAAATATTTTTTATTTTTGGCTTGTGACTAAAAATACTTTTTAGGAAAATAATTTCTGATCCAAAAATCAACCCTGATAATTGATATAGGACCCGACAACCAAACTAGGACAGACCTCGATGATTATTCCAAAATTTGACCCAAGACCTGACCCAGACTTTAAAAAAAAGTTCTAACTGGTGGCGGCTGGGGGGTGGGGGGTGTTTAAAAATTGAAATATTTTTCAAAAATAATTTAAATTTTTTTTTGGTGGGGGTGGCGCTGGGGGTAGGGTGGGGTTGGTGTAAAAATGATTTTTTTTTTATATTTGAAATTTCCCAAAAACAATTTTTTCTTAAAAAATACTTTTGACAGAAATAGTCTGGGGAGGGGGGGGGGGGGCGATCGGGGTTGGCGGGGGGAGAGATAGGTGTCGGGGGTGGCGTAAAAATGAAAAAAAATTAAATTTGAAATATTTTTCAAATATTTTTTTTTTTCAAAAAAAATAAATGACGGAGATGACCTGGGTGGGGGGGGGGTGGCGGCTAGGGGGAGGGTGGCAGCTGAGGGTGGGGTATGGGTTGGGGTGACATAAAAACTATATATTTTTTTAAATCTGAAATATTTTTCAAAAACAATTTTTTCTTTTAAAAAAATTTGATAGGGTTGCCTGGGTGGGGGTTGGCGCGCAGGGGGTGGGTAGCGTAAAAAATGAAATCATTTTATATTTGAAATATTACCCAAAATTTTTTTTTTCTTAAAACTTTTTTTGACAGAAATGGCTTGGGGGGGGGGGAGGGGTGGCGTTAAAATGATAATTTTTTTTTAAAATTTGAACCATTTTTCAAAAATATTTTTTTTAGAAACAAAAAGAATTGAAGGGGATGACTTGGGTGGGGGGTGTGGGGAATGGGTAGGGATAAGGGTGAGGGTGGCGTACATTTTTTTTTTTTTTTTTAAATTTGAAATATTTTTCAAAAATAATTTTTGACGGTGGTGGTAGAGGAGGGGGGTGGTTTGGTTGCAGAGATAAAAATATATTTGAAATTTTAAAAATAAGTAAATTTAAAAATTTTAATTTTTTTTTTTTGAATGGTGATGGTCGGGTACGGGGTATGGGTAGGGTAAGAAAAAAAGTTAAAAGCTGAAATAGAGTTTTGAAAAATATTTTTCCTCCGTACCAAACAATCCTTAGTGTTTCAAGTGATCCAATAGTAAGATGGAAAGGCTAATTTTGAGCAAAAAAAAAAAAGTCAAAAGGGTATATTTGATCTATTTTGGATAGTTGAAGGATAATTTTTGCTTTTTTTTCCCGTGAAAAGCTTAAAGTAATATACCACAATTTGGATTTTGGAAAGGGAATAAGTGCTTCTTGCTGGGGTCTGGGTCCTGGGGCCTGGGGCATGTGTTTCATGCTGTTTATGCTTATTCTATTTCAATGGAAAGACTGTTTATGTGGATCCTATCATCTTATTCTTGTTTTTCACTTATATAAGTTTGGTCCCTGAGCAAGGCAATCAACGAATTAGGGTTTCTGTACACACAACATTCGATAACTATGTCTGTTGGAAGTGAGGGAGACAAAACACTGGAGGCAATCTGTTATAGGCGCGGCTCACTTCAGTTACTTGATCAAGTATTCTACTATACTCTCTTTTTATTCCTTAATCAAACTCTAATGATTGTAACTTGGCGATTCCTAGGGTTGTTGTTTTCATGTTTTGCCACTGACTACTTAACATTTAACTGTTTTCTTTAACAGAGAAAACTTCCCTTAGAGACTCTTTATTTGGATATCCACGATACAAACGATGCCTGGTAATTTTTTCACTTGTTATCTTTAGTTTGTTTTCCAAACTTCTTGTATTGCATACCTTATTTCACTATTTTTTTTTATCTATCTCAAAAGTTGTTGCTCCCGAATATTCTAATTTATTTTTTTACAATATAACAAATAATAAAGTGGAATGGTAGTAGATGATTCATGTAACAGACCTCAAGTTTGTTTGGAATTGAGTCCTTGATTCATGAAACATTAATGTTGTTGCTCTTGCTAGTGCATATGTTTTCCCGGATAAATGATCTTGTATGTCGATTTGCCGACTGTTGTGATGATGCCTAACAAGGTTCTTGAATATTGAGTGACCTGCTTTTTCACTTGCCTTCTTCATACATGCTAGGGATGCAATCAAGGAAATGGTTGTCCGTGGGGCACCTGCGATTGCTATAGCTGCTGCACTGTCTTTGGCAGTAGAAATTTCAAACCTGGCTTCCTTTGATGGGACTTCTCATGATGCATCAGTTTTCCTAAGTAAAAAATTGGATTTTCTTGTTTCAAGGTAATATTTAACTAGGACTAAAATATTTCTCTGCTTATGTCTCATAATTGTGAAATTCTATGCTGTTCAACTTCTTTGAAGGATCTGATGATATTTTATTTTTTTCATCTAGTCGTCCAACAGCTGTTAATCTTTCAGATGCTGCAGTAAAGCTTAAAGAAGTTATAAGCAAGGCTGCTGCCACAGCCAAAGAAGCCAATTCAGTGTTTCAGGTAGTAACATTGTCTTGCTTTGACAAACACTCAGCTCTCTTGCCTGAATATTAACAATTTCATCAGTAATGTAAGTCTAGACTGGAAGAGGGGCACAACTTAATTGGGGATAGTTTTACCATAGGAATTTAGTAACTCGCTTTATCCTTTTTGTCTGTTGCTTGACACTTCTAACTCTCATCTGTTCAATCAGGTTTACATTGAAGCTGCTGAAGTTATGCTGGAGGATGATGTTACTTCCAATAAGGCAATTGGTTCATATGGAGCTAGTTTTATTAAGAATTACCTGACAGACTCTAAGAATATAACAATTTTGACCCATTGCAACACTGGAAGGTACACCCCAGTTCTAGTTTTCTATTTTATTTGCATGGTTGATTGGTTCTTATCCTACTTGGCTTAGCATGGTCTTCTTCCATATCCTTTTTTCCTCCCGGAAATTGCTAAATATAATTCTGTGACAGGATTAACGAAAGCAATTGTGATAAGGATTAGATATCCAGATGGAGTAATTCTTATTTAACTCGCGTTTCTCAACAGTCTTGCTACAGCTGGATATGGAACTGCTCTTGGTGTTATCCGGGCACTTTATGCTGATGGAGCTTTACAAAGGGCATACTGCACAGAAACACGTCCATTCAATCAGGTAGTGCATGGGATATAATTTATTCTAATTTTAATAACCCTGGTAGAGTTAACCAGTAAATATTATAGCAATTAACCTATTGATGATTATATTCTCCCTGTTAGGCTGCAGAGAGATTTTGCATTTTTTCTCACTGTTGCAGAGTAATGCTAATTTATAGTCAACAACATACCCAGTATAGTCACACAAATTGGATCTGGGGAGGGTATAGTGTACACAAATGTTACCCCAACCTAGAGAGTGTGTCCAATAAACCCTCGGCTTAAAATAAAGTATTTCCAAGCAGTTTGAAAAGAGAATACAAAAATGATAGCAGTAACAATAACTAAATAATGTGAAATGGGGGCAACACACAACATTTAGCAGAAAGAACAGTAATGCCAACAAAAAAATGTGATTGTTGTAGCACTAAAAACATTGGTGATAATTGAAATCAACCACCAATCCTATCTCGCAGGAAAGCGAGAGAATGCTCAACTACCAACTAATCTTATATGCTAATCTGCAACCTCCAAATCCTCCTATTTAAGATCATATTCTCGGTAAGCTCGAGATGGGTCATGTCTTGTGATCACCTACCCAATACTTCTTCGGCCTGCATTTACCTCTCTCGATGCTCGCCATTGCCAACCTCTCACGCCTCCTCACTAGGGCATGTGCACTTCTCTTCACATGCTCAAACCATCTCAATCTAGCTTCTCTCATTGTATCCACCACGGAGGCCATTCCGTCCCTATCACAGATATCTTCATTCCTACTATTATCTCTTAGTATGCCCACACATTAACCTCAACATTCTCATCTTCTGACTTTCATCTTGTGAGCATGTGAGTTCTTGACCGACCGAAACACTATCTTATACAACATAGTCGGTCTAATCACCACTCTGTAGAACTTACCCTTGAGTTTTGGAAGTACCTTCTTATCACACAAGATTCTGGAGGCAAACCTTCATTTTGCCTATCCTACACCAATATGATATGTGATGTCGTCGTTGATCTCCTTATTACCTTGAATTAAAGACCCTAGATACTTGAAACATCCTCTCTCGGGGATGACCTGAGCATCAAGTCTCACTTCCACGCGGACCTAATGTGTAGCATCACTGATCTTACATTCTAAGTATTCAGTCTTGGTCCTACTCAACCTTAACTCTTTAGACTCTAGAGTGTCTCCAAATCTCCAACCTATTGTTAACTCTGTTGCGAGTTTCGTGAATCAGTACTATATCATCTATAAATAACATACACCATGGAGCCTCACCTTAGATATGTTGCGTCAATCCATCCATAACCAGTGTGAAAAGAAACGGGCTAAGAGATTAGCTCTGGTGCAACCTATCATGATTGAGAAGTACTTCGAGTTTTCTTCCACTATCCTCACCCTGATCTTGGCTTCATCGTACATGTCATCAATCACTCTAGTGTAAACCACAGGTACACCTTTAGCTTCCAAGCATCTCCAAAGAACCTTCCTTAGGACTTTGTCATAAGCATTCTCTAGGTTGATGAACACCATATGTAAATCCCTCTTTTGCTCCCTATACTGCTCCACCATATGTAAATCCCTCTTTCTCTCCCTATATTGTCAATTTTTTAGCCGTGTCATAATAAATGTTTATGGTAATTAAGAGTGAAGTGTGTTTCTAGGTATCATAAGTGAACTCATCCCCTTGGCAGTTATAACAGTCTTATATTGATGGTAACTTTTGAGTGGTTAGTGTTAAATTGTCATGACCCAAAATTCAAGGTCATGATGGCAAATACCCCGAACCCTTGGTAGGTAAACCAACCATTAGCAAACACAGAAACATTATAAGTAAATGCGGAAGAAATAATTAATAAGTAATTAGTATTAAAACTCAAAATCTTAAGGATAATACAAAATGATGAAATGAAGCCATCCCAAGACTCAGTTTCACCAGTACAAGAGCTCACTAATAACAAGTACAACGCTACAATAGTAAACTGTTTAGAAAGTAGAAAAGACAGAAAATAAAACATAGATGAAGTTGGGTCAAGATTTTGGATGCAAGGAGCTTACCACAACTTCGAATCAAAAATAGCCTCGGATGATTAGATCAATAAGGGCCACTAGTACCAGGATTTGCATTAGTAAAGATGTTGTAAAAGTAGTATGAGTACAAAAACACGGTATTCAATAGGCATTATAAGGTTGATTGAGCAAGGGCAATAACTATATCATAAAGAATGTTAAGAACCCTGCACTTAGAAGAACCCAACAATTAAGTCAAAGCATGTCTCCCTAGGTATGAAGTCGCCTTTGTCAGGGAGCGCGTTACCCCTAATGTGGGACTTCCCGACGCGAATGCGGATTTAGTTAGGCTCTAATGTGGGTACCCAACACCGGGTGAGAAACCCCCAAAAAAATGAAAAAAATAAATAAGGACCAATGCAATGACCAATGTCCCTACTGTGTACACCCCCCCCCCCCTTCCACAGAATACACTGTGAGGGGGGACCCTTGGAGGACTCGCGAGATTTACATACCCCGCTCAAAATATTTTCCTGATGGACGATAATCAACATTTTCCTAAATACCATTCATAGTAGAACCATCCGAAATCATTTTCCGTAGGCTATAAGTATTTTCTTTCAAACGTTGTTTCCATAGTACCAATCTTGTGATCCGTGAGAATGAATGTATATGCATTATCACAATAATAAAGTAAGTTTCAAATGCAATATATATGCATTATCACAATAATAAAGTAAGTTTCAAATGCAATAGGTATATAAGAATGTCTTTCTCACCACTAATACATTGGCTACAAACCTTCTCAATAGTAGATTTACTTTCAAACGGTGTCCTTAGGCCACATTTAATAAATTTAAGCAGATTTCTTTCTTCGAAATGAGTTTACCCATAAGACAAGGAACTCAAAACTGAAATTTCGTCGAAAATGGGGTTCAAATCGACCCTCAAATCATCAAATTGAATCCACTTAACTTTAGGAGAAAAATCCTCGAATTCCATTACCTATACGTGGTAAATCAACTAAATAAATGACATATCAATAGGAAAATACCAAAAGGGAAGTAGTGTCTTACCCCCGCTATGAAATCTTGAAATAACTTCAAGAATCTGCCCAATTCGAGCTCAAAATCTCCCAAAATTGAATCAAGAATTGTAGGTTAAAAATTAGAATTTAATGTGCCTAGGTCTCAGGTGTTCTTCACGAATGCGAACAATTTGAGTCTCGACCCAGACCCTTGCAAACCGCCCCATCCCCGCGTCCGCAAAGAACAAACGTGACCTGACCCAACCCCTTACCCCTTCGCGAACGTTAATGTCCAACCACAAATGCGAGGACCCACAAATATCCTTCTTTGCAAATGTGGTGGTCCTCTCATAAACACGAAGGACCACTGCACTAGATGACAACAATGCCAAAACAGCCCAAGTCTCAGAATGGGCCCTTGGAATTTGTTCGAAACCTCCCAAACACAAACCAGTAGTGCAAATCGATCATAAAACACATTCCTGACATTGTTGAAATTATCAAATCACCATTTCGAGGTCATTTTGACCAAATATTGGTAGTGGTCAATTTTAAGCTTAAGAGATGTTAGAATTCCATCCAAGGGTCTAAAAAGCCCCCAATTGCCTTGAGAACCATGTCAAACCTCCAACTAGGTCATAAATTACCCTCTGAATCTAGTGGAATCATTAGAACTTGAATTAGACCTCGCCAACCCCAAATAGGGACTTTGGTCAAACTTCAAAACTCAAAAACTCTCCCGAAACCTATCCGATCACCTTGGGAATCTTGTTACCAATCGCTGCAAGTCATAAACAGCTAATCAACACTATGAGGAGGGTCAAACAATGGAAAAAAAGCGAAAAACACAAAACGGCCTTGAGGGTCGTTACGTAAATATTGGTCTAGTAGAATATTTGATGCATCGATTTTTGCCCTTTTTTTTGGCATACTCAGATCAAACGAAAATAGGTTAATGCATACTACCTTGGACAGAGATATCAGATATATATGGAACACAAAATCAAGAAGAATTAAACAAGGGACATGAAAAGAAGAAGTTTCTTGTCTACTTTTGGTGAAAACTTGCTATCCACCTTCTCCAATCAGAGTTGTTATACTGCTACCCCTACTCCTGTATTCATTAGCATTTTATTATAGGAAATGCTAAACAACTGCTATTTAACTCTTGAGTTCATTAGCATCATATTTAAGGAACACCATTAGTTTTGAGAGTCATAACTCAATACTACCACCACTCTTATCTCCTTCTCCATCCCCCAAAATAAATAAATAAATGTAAATATAAAAAAAGTTAAAGAAGAAGATCCGAACATACTGTGCTTCTCTTCTATTGGAACCACTTATGTGCATTTTGGTTTATAAGTGTGAGAGAAAGATTAGACTTTCGTAGATTAACCCGTGAAACTGCATGTTTTCTACTTGATCAATATATACATATTCTCATTGACTACAGCTTCAGTAATCATGTACTGAAGAATCAGATACCTAATAGTATATGTTCAACTAAAATTTGATGGTGGACAATACTTCTGATTTGCCTTGTTGAAAGGCTTCTTTGCTTGTTTTATTTTGTCGGACTACCATTTGTGCCATTCTGCATCTGGCCTCCAACTGGAAACAGCCGGAGAAAGATACTGTTAGAATAATAATAGGTATATACAATCCTACTTAGAATAGAAATATGAATAGTAATAGTAATAGGATAGTGTATAGTGTCCTACTTAGAAAAGGATTGTATTGTAGTGTCCTAGTTGGAAAAGGTGTCTTTTGTAGTGTCTATAAATAAGGTCTCGACAACAATTCAATAATATTCTTTTCCTATATTTCTCACATGGTACAGAGCTTCTACGATCTTGGTAGAGAATCAAAGAGCTTCCGCTACCGGCGGGTGGCTATTACCCATAGATGCTGCCCGTCTGGCCAATGATTATGTTAGCAAAAGTTGGGTCACCGTGTATCGTTCATGTGACTATTTTCCCATATCTAATTTGTGTAGCACCATGCTATCATTCCAGTGACTACTTTCTTAGATCTAATTTGTGTAGCACAATGCCATTTTTCTGGTGACTACTTTTTCATATTCAATTTGTGTAGCACCGTGTCATCTTTCTGGTGACTACATTTTTTTTGCATATCTTATTTGTTTAGCACCGTGCATCTCTCCGGACTACTTTTCATATTTAACTTGCGTAGTACCGTGTATTTTTTTGAACTATTTTCTCATATATGAGTTGCATAGCACCGCGTGTCTTTTCGGTGAATCCTCAGATTTGATTTGCGTAGTTCCATTTGTCTTTCTGGTGACTCCTCAAATCTGATTTGCGTAGGGTTGTGTTATCATTCCGATCCTACCCATATAATTTCTCTTTTTCATTAAGGTTGTGCCATCATTCCGACCCTATCCATATTATTTCTCTTTTTCAATAGGATCGTGCAGTCCATCCGACCTTCCCTATATAATTTTTATTTTTCAATTGGGTTGTGCCATCAATCCGACCCTACCTATATAATATTATTTGTTTAATTGTGACCACTTTTAGCCATCAAATCTAATACTCTGGCATATGAGCATGTTTCGGCCAGATTTTCAGTGACTTTCTTGTTTAATATCGACTCATCTATTGATTCCAACATGATCCATATACTTATACTAGATTTTGAGCACTTTTCGACGACCTCTGCATTGTGAAGAAGTCTATATGGAGCAACCACCTACTTTTGTTGCTCAGTGGGAGTTTAGTAGTCTAGTATGTCGATTACGTAAGTCAATCTATGGACTGAAACAACCTTTGCAAGCTTGGTTTGGGAAGTTCAACACTGTAATTTATCACTCTGTGTTTTATCGGCATTATGCATCAAATCAAATACTTCATTAGAAGACTAAGCATGTTGAGATTGACATCAAATCCAATAATTCATGAGAAGACTAAGCACGTTGAGATTGACTGTCAATTTTGTGAAGTCGAGTGATCAACTTGAAGATATCTCATCAAGCTCCGATGAGCTCCTCATCGGTCCTCATATTAATTACATTTGTAACAAGTTAGATACATATGATTTGTATGCACTAGCTTAAGGGAGAGTGTTAGAATAGTTATAGGTATATGCAATCCTACTTAGAATAGGAATATGAATAGTAATAGTAATAGGATAGTATATAGTGTCCTACTTAGAAAAGGATTGTATTGTAGTTTCCTAGTTGGAAAAAGGTGTCTATTGTAGTGTGTATAAATAAGTTCTCTCTTTGTAATAATGTAGAGACAACAATTCAATAATATTCTTTTCCTATATTTCTCACGGATACTTAATCATATCTTCTCAATGTAATATCAGGGATCCAGATTGACTGCATTTGAATTGGTTCATGAAAACATCCCAGCCACCCTTATAGTTGATTCAGCTGCAGCTGCATTAATGAATGCTGGTTGTGTGAAAGCTGTCATTGTTGGAGCTGATCGTGTAGCTGCAAATGGTACTTCTGACTTATGAGTTACTTTCGCATGTGCCTTTTGGTTTTGAACTAGAGTGTTTTACGGAGAGCTATACATGTTATTGCAGGTGATACTGCCAATAAGATCGGAACTTACAACCTTGCTGTTTCTGCCATGCATCATGGTATACCATTTTACGTTGCAGCTCCTCTGACTTCTGTTGATCTATCCCTTTCTTCTGGACAAGAAATTGTGATAGAAGAAAGATCTCCAAAGGAACTGTTACATACACGAGGAGGACTAGGTGAACAAGTTGCTGCCTCTGGTATTTCGGTTTGGAACCCTGCATTTGATGTCACCCCAGCTAAGTTGATTAGTGGAATCATCACTGAAAAGGTCAGTCTATTGATATATTTGCCTCTCATTCCCATTGTTCTGTTCATCCCACAGTTGCACTGTGTATAATGGTGCACTTGGAAAACTACACTAAATATGTTCTGGCAATATCAAATAAGTCAAATGATAAACCTGACAAGTGACTACTATTTGAATAGGGTGTCATCACGAAGAATGGGACAGACACCTTTGATATTGCTGGGTTTGTGCGGAAGACATCAGGAAATTTGTGATGCTGGTTTTGTTAAATGTTTGTTTAGTTGATATTTCTTGAACTTTGCTAAAACCCTCCATCTTACAGTGTGTAATAAGTACTCACAAGGCAACATCTATTTCACTCCAATAATGTTAATCTATTGTGGTCCTATATGAACATCGAAAAATTGTTTTGCTATGGGTCAGTAACAGTAATATGTACACTAATGGAGCCTTTTAAATGAGATAAACCCCATCTCCCCACTGGCATCCGTATTTTATCAATAAAAACGTTTGGCAATTTCAATATTAGTAGGTATTTCCTCTTCTTTTTTTCCCCCTTTGTTTTCTTGTTTGGGTAATTTGAATTTGACAAAATTACCCTCAAGATGGGGCATGTAAGCCAAATGCTATGTAAGTAGTTTAAGAGAAGGCGAATTAGATTGTGTGTATAATGAAATAACAATGTCTGACAATCTGTAACAAGTGCAAGAAGTATAATAAAGAAAGTAGAATGTGTAGCCTTGATGATAATTGCCAAAGAGGTAAGAGCCTTTGTTGTAAAGCTTATGAAATGGTAAGAATTGAATGTTAATCAGAAATTGCGGAGCCCTTATTACAAATGTGAAATGACTAAGCGACTGTTTATAGGGAACAACCTTTGTGAAACTTACTCTCTCATTGCATATGGACCCATGAAAATCTTTCATGATAAGTGGACCTGCAAGCCCATATCATGCTTATCTTGTTCGACTATCATCCAAGATCGTGTCTTTGGAGTAATCCGACTCAATGAGTCTTGGGGATTTCAATCATATGTTTTGAGAACCTCACTACCAAAGTCATGTCTCCATGCCTTAACTGCCATGTAGAGCACACATTTAAGATTTTCTTTTGAAAGTAATCACAAATGCAATAGAATGTGTTTAGGATAAATTTCTCAAACGCTCCCTTAATTAATTGAAATTACTTGGTAAACTCACTTTCTTAACTATTTTTGTACCATAAATTCATTCGATTTACACCATGTTTTCTATAGAACTCTGGCCTCAAAACTTACTTGTTCACTGGAAATGACTTTTGACCCATTATATACCAAGACCTATCCGTGTGACCAAAATATCACAGTATAAGAAAATGAAGATATTTTCTGCTTACTTACCACATATAAAAATAAATAATAAATAAGAAATCTACTTAGTTTCTTATTTTTTTTTAAAAAAAAATTCTTCCAAATATCAAATATGCAATATAACAAGATGGTTCACTATATAAACACATTTTTAAGTCACATTATTCATCAGAATAAGAAAGACTAGGTTAAAATTGATGTTTCAAGAGGAAAAAGAAAAGAAACAAATAACAAGGGTTTGTTTTTTAATATTCACATAATATATACTATACAATAATAAATAAACATTTCTGTTATTTCTACTTACATTGAACATTATATGTCTTCTACATCTTCTGTAAAAACTCTTGAGCGAGATTTTGCCGTAACTGGTAAAGTTGGTTCAAGTCATGGAAGCAACTTCTTGGGATAAAGTTATGTACAATAAAGTCTTATAATTCAATTCTTCGCTCTGGACCCCGCACACAACAAAAGCTTTAGTACGCTGGACTGTCCTTCCATAAAAACTCTTAATCTCTGAGATGGATGCACCATACATTTCATGAATTCAATTGAACTTATCAATTTTGACTTGAAGTATGGGGATGTACATGCATGACAAATGGACCATATGTTTTAATTTGATAGTTTCAATAACACAATATTTTCCAGATGAAGCATATATAGCAATAATTATCAATACTAAAAATGTCAACAACCGTTGATCAATTATAATAAGCTTAAAAAATGAATCCATCAAGCTTTAATTCTCGATCCGCTTCAATGTTATCCCTTTCAAGACTCAATTCATGCATTTTCTCCATCTTTGTGGCTATGTCCACTTTCGTCCACTTCCACAACACAATCAAATTTGACATGTTTTTCATCATAATTATTGTTATGATGACAACAACATGTGGAATTTCTGGTAGAAACATTCCTAGGGATTACAAGATTTGACATTGTGGATGGTCTAGAGGTGTCCCGTGAAATTTGTGGATTGTGAATATTGCAATAACAACGTTTAATGCAAGTGTACATGTATGTGAGGAGCCAAAAGAGCCATGGAGAGCCAACCAATATCAATGCTAATAAAAGAAACCATGACTGAGAAAATTTAGGCACGGTAAGATAGATGACAAGGAATACACCACCGATAACAACACAAATACAAAAAAAGGAAGATATAAGGGAAACTCTAAAATCCCCGTCCCTATCTTCCATTAATGTTCTATAACATCAATCAATTATACGACTTCAATCTACCTAATAATCAATCACATTGGGTAATTCACAACCAAAATATTTTTTGATTCTTCTTAATTTGTTATGAGAGTTAATCAAATTGGATGCCTAACCTAACACACGTTATGCTATTTTGTTCTGATGGAGAAAAGAATGGCTACTCATCCAATAGAATCCCCTGATTATGTGAATACTTTTTGGCCTCTCATAAAAATGGACGTGTGTATTTATTTCTATACAAGAAATATGTTATATAAAATCTTTAAATATGAAATTACTATTATATAAATTGCACAATACACGGACAATTAAAAGGTTAATAATAAATCATTTCTTAATTTGAGAAGAGAAAGATTTAAAAGGATCTGTCTTTATGATGTTCATATCCAGTCAAAGTGAAATAGAGAGATGGAGTATAGAATATATTTATGTTGGGACCGGATATCTGCTTTGCTATGCACTAGATCAAATATCTGGTTTGCTATCCACAAGACCGGATATCTGCTTTGCTGTAGGCATGGTTAGCAGATTTCAGTCTAACCGGACTGCAGTCAAGCATATTATCAAGTACCTTAAAATAACTAGGGATTATATGCTTGTTTTCCACCCTGGCCTCTTAGCATTCATTACATTCGATATATAGAAATAATGCGGAATTAAAACTTATTTAAAACCAAACTATCAAAATCTCATTTATAAAGCAGCGGAATACTAAGTCTCACATGGCCATCTTAGACAAACTTTAACAAGATAGGGTCACGGCCCTTTACAATCGAAGTATAGACAAAAGTCTTAAAACATAAGAACAAGAAATAATAAAAGAACTTGTCCTCGACATATGAGGACATACCAAAACGGGTCTTGAGAGAACTCTAATCCCAAGGAGAAGGCAATCACTTGCCGGAACCTACACTTGTAGTAAAAATAAGAGAAATATGGGTTAGCACACATAAATGTACTAAGTATGATGACCATGCAAAAACATGCTTTAAAAGGGACATTTTGTTGAAAGTCATGCTTTATGCCATTTTTGTAAAACTTCATGAAACATTGATACAAGAGGCTTAATATAAGTCACAACCAACATACAAAGTCACATAATTCACATTTGAGCAAAATCACGTATAACCCTTTACCTTCACCTTTGAGCCTCCACCTTAGTAACCCTCAAGCTATGCCTTGTGCAATGCATGGATAGCGTCCCATACCACCACCCACACTAAGGCACCACCTTGAGGTCACCAAAAGTGAACTTACCATTCATCATTCTCACCTTTACATGATAGAGCATATAAGTCACATAAACATCACATGAATCACATCATCACATTAAGACCAACATCTAAGACAACTCTAAGTCATACTTGTGCAATGTGCAAGTAGCATCCCATACTACTACCTCACACTAAGTACTCCTTTGAAGTCACCATAGACAAGGCACATTCATATACAATAAGATATGACAAAGAAATAACTCATAATACAATCCAAGTACATCATGTAGCTTTACATCTAGGAATTTGAGCCAACATTATTCATTAGGTTTATTTAGGACACATTCATGCATTTAGAGGACTTTATA
>JAJOOP010029658.1:0-19100 GCA_029582705.1 Solanum chacoense | reverse complement strand
AAATCCTATTCCAAACTAATAACTATAACTTAACATAATCCTTATGAAACTATGAAACATAAATCCTATTCTAGAATAATAAATAAAACAACTAAAAATATAATTAAATACTTAATTTAAGGGCTTCCAACGCATCCACAACAGTTTGCATGTTCTGCTATCAGCGTACTCTACTAATCAATTTTTGTCTCCATCAATCGACAGTAGTATCCCCAAGTGGTAATATTAAGGGTTCAACTAGTAAGTAACGATCGGTGTAAGGTTACATCTTTCATCTCCTCTCTTATGTTAACTAGTTTAGACTCTTCAACATTTGCATTGAGGTTATTTTGAATATGAACAGTTGTTGTCCCATTGTTTCAGGTAGCTTGGCATTTACTCCAAATAAGGTCTCATCCATCACTCAATATTTTGGTGACCCAGCAAAGACCTTCATGAATATGCATCAGTCCTCGGGCAATTGCCTTTCAACCTTGGTCTCCGCACTAAGTACTTAGGTAACAAGGTTCGGAGGGTTGATGCACCATTCATGGATTTTAGAGTCGATGTTGGTTAACCTTTATTGTGGCATCTCGTATTTTCAAGAACCATTGTTGATGCCTTTGAGTAGTTGAGCAGTCGTACTCTGTTCATGTGATATTTAGCTACCTTGGTTAAAACCAGGAGGTTTTTCAGTATTCATCGTGTGGTAGCTAGGTTTCTCCCACCATCAAATTTTGCCAAAGCAATACCTCTAATCCCTAAGCAGAGGGTCTCATCTAGATTCCCCTGGTTTGTCTCTCAAGAGGTCTCTAATATTTCTGTTAGTCCCCCTAATTAGTTCATATAAGGGAAAATGGAGATATGCCTCTCTCTCAATACATACCCATAGATACTTTCTTAGACTCATTTGGAGTTGTCAATGCTCGTCTCCTCATCTAGTTAGTTTTCATGGCAAAGTTCAGATTGATCTCCAATTCCCATTCTTTATATAATTCCTCATCATAGTCCTTGCCCTTGTCCTATACCTCATCCTTGAGGGTGTTTTGGCACTTACATGTGATAAGGATATTATGATATAATTTAAAGAGTTATGTACTTGTAATTTCCTTATAAATAGCACACGTTCAGGCCGTTGCTATTCATGTAGGCCTTGGTTTATTTTCTCCAATCTCTTTGTAACTTAAACTTCAACTTGGTATCAAGAGCACCATGGTTTCCCAAACTACTTCAGCTCAAGCTTCTTCCTCAATTCAAGTTGTCTCCTCCAATCCTCTTTGGGTCTTCCAAATCCTCCTCCAACTATTTCAAACATTAAAGGTTTTGTACCTATTGAATTAACATATCTTAATTATCTTACTAGGAAAAATGTTTTTCTTACCATTCTAAAAAGCCACAATCTTCTTCCCTTGGTTGAAGCCACAATCTTCTTCCCTTGGTTGATGGATCTATTCCATGCCCATCCTCTACTCAGGATGAGTATCGTTTGTGGATTCAATGTGACACAATTACTCTAAGTTGGATTAATGCCACTCTCTCCCCTACGGTTCTTGACTCACTTCTCAACAACGCTTGCGACACTTCCAAGTAGGCATGGGATATTCTTCCCTTAGGCTAGATCAAGTTTCATCCTCGTTAATTCATTTGAAATCAAAATTTCAAAATTTTTAAAAAGGCTCCCTGTCCATGGATGATTATCTCCAACAATTGCATTCACTTGCCTATTCACTTAAAGCAGTTGGAAAACCTGTTACTGATGATGATTTGGTGACCCAAGCATTGCAAGGACTTCCACCTTCTTATCGTACTTTTGTCTTTGATTTAAATGCGCAGGAACACTTCTTTGCTTTCTCGCTTTGCGTCCATTGTTACTTACTGAAGAGGCGCATATAAATGCAACATACAATGAAGATTCTACATCTCACATTGCGTTAGTGGCTTCCACTCAAGAACCATTACTTTCTAAACCTCCTTCTACAAATTCATCTCATGCTAATCAATACCCAAGAGGATCCCATAATGGACGTGGTTGTGGTCGATCATGCCGAGGTAGAGGTCGAAACCAATACTCTTCTTGCTCTAATTTTTCTCCTCACTGGGCTGGTTTTCAACCATATTTTCGCCCTTCTTCTTCGAGTGATGGAACCTCTTTTCACCTCGACTAAACAATATCAAATCTGCTTCCACTTTAATCATATTGCTTTGGAGTGTAGGAATCGTTTCAATCATTCCTATGTTCCCAATTTACTACCAAAATCATTAGCCTCTATGAATTTTGAGGAAGTACAACCATCAGTATGGTATCCTGATTCTGGTGCTTCTGCGCATATGACGAACAATCCATCACTTTTATCCTCTTCATCTCCTTACAATGGTTCGTCACAAGTGATGGTTGGCAATGGTAATCTTCTTTCTATTATATCTACTGGCACTTCTTTTCTTCCGACATCTTCTAAGCCTCTTTGATTAAATAATATTTTATATGTTCCTTCTCTTCAGAAGAATCTATTGTCCGTTCACCGCTTGTGTGTCGACAATAATTGTTTCATTCAATTCACTGAATCTGGTTTTTTTGTTAAGGACAAGAAGACCAAGCAAGTCTTGCTCCATTGTAAGAATAATGGTGCTCCTGTCATGTTGCTCTCTCAAGTGCCCTCTCACCTTCCTATCTTTGTCACCAATCTTTAGGCCATCTAGGGGAGTGTTCTCTTGCAGCTTTAGTTCGTAGGAGTTTCATTAATTGTAATTCCTCTTCTGTAAATTCTGGCAGTAATGTTTGTCATCTAGGAAAACAATCTAAGTTACAATTTCCTCTTTCTCATAATATTGCACCTGCTCCTCTTCTTTTAATTCATTCAGATGTGTGGCAAGCTCCCTTTCAAATTCTGGTTTCATGATTACATCTTATTTCTGGATGACCACACCAAGTACTCTTGGATTTATTTACTGCGAAACAAGTCAAAGGCATTTGATAAATTTAAAGAATTCTATAACATGGTCGCAAATATTTTTCATTCCTCTATTTCTTATTTTCAATCCGATGGTAGCAGCGAGTATAACAATTCTCAATTTTGTTCTTTTTTTAGAGAGCATGGAATTATTCATCGCTTCTCATGTCCATATACCTCTGCTCAAAATGGTCGTGCAGAAAGAAAGCATTGGCATGTTAATAATCAGATACGATGTCTTCTCTTTCAAGCCTCAATGTCTTATTCATTTTGGGCAGACACTTCTCTATTTGGAGTTCATTTAATTAATATTACTCCTCTTCCTATTCTTAATTTTACGTCACCTTATGAAAAGTTGTATGGTAAACCACCTGATTACAATTTGCTTAAGGTCTTTGGGTGTTTATGTTTTCCTTATGTTGCACATAATTCTTTTGCTCACACGTTTCTTCCTTGACCTAAAGCTTGTTTATTTCTTGGTGTATCCCCGCAACATAAATGATTCAAATGTTTGGATCCATCCACTAATCGGATAATTCCGTCACGTTATGTAAATTTTAAAGAAACCTATTCCCGTATAGTTCTATGTTTCTAGCGAATCCTAGTACTCTTACTGTTCCTTTCTCACAAACCACCCCTCCTATATTTTCTCCAGTTCAGTTGCCTGATATGTGTGCTGCTTCAGCAATTACTAACTTCGATTTTATCTCCACGTACGATACAAATTCTTCCCCGTCTATCTCTATATCTCCTAAAAACATGTCTATAACTTCTCCTAGGACTCTAACTTCCTCATGTTCAAATAATCAGTTTTCTCAACCAGCTACCCACGTACATGTTGTGTGCAGTTCTCCTATTTTATCTGCATCGCTTTCTCTTGTGCACAATTCACGTATTCTAACTACTCTTCCTTTATCCCCAAAAAATCAGCAACCTCTTTCTCGTGAAACTACCTCCACTACAGATCCTGTTATGCATTGTTCTCGCCAAGATGCATCATCTTCTTCTAATTTAACTTCTTCTCCAGCTTTAGATCCTAATCACTCAGATTAGTCGTGCCTATGTCAAGGTTACTCATTCGATGATCGGGTCACTAAAGCCACGTGTTTTCCCCTCACTTAATGTCTCTATTTCCACTGCACTAGCTAAGCCAACATGCTTCACATAAGCATCCAAAGACTCTAGGTGGCTTAATGCAACGAGTGAAGATTTTAATGCTCTCGTCCAAAATCATACATGGACATTAGTTACTCCACCTCCAATGTGAGTATAGTAGGAAATAAATGGGTATATTGGATTAAGTATGGTCCTACTAGGTCTATAGACCGCTTCAAAGCTCGTTTGGTTGCACAAGGCTTTTCTCAACTGCCAGGTTTAGATTATACAGAAACATTTGCTCCTGTGATCAAGTTAAGCATTGTTCGTGTAGTGTTATCTTTGGTTCTTCTTAATAATTGGTGTATGCATCAATTGGATGTATCTAATGCCTTTCTACATGGAGAGATAACTGAAGATGTTTATATGCGGCAACCCAAAGGTTTTGAACATTCTGATTATCCACAACATGTGTGTGAGCTAAGTCGTGCCATTTATGGGTTGAAACAATTGCCTAGAGAGTGGTTTACTCGATTTGCAACTTATCTTTTGGAACTTGGTTTTAAGCAATCTACCTGTGATCACAGCATGTTCACTTTTTGACAGGACAATTCTATTTTGATACTTCTTATTTATGTTGACGAAATTGCTGTTTTTGGATCCTCAGAGCGGCTTGTTTATGATTTTATCAAATCCATTAAAGCTGAATTTGCAATGAAAGATCTTGGTTCCATTCATTACTTTTTAGGTTTGGAGATAGTTCACAATACTGCTATGGGTCTTCTCCTACAACGGAAATATATATCAGACCTTTTGCATCGATTTGATTTTGCTGAAGTTAAGCCTGTCCAAACTCCTTTTTATAGTAAGCTTGATTGGCATTTTGTGGACACCCAACTTCTTGATGATCCTTCTCTGTATCATAAGATGGTCGGCAGTCTTCAATATTTATCATTCACATGACCGGTTATACAGTATGCTGTGAATATGGCTTCCCAATTTCTCCATCAACCTCATCTTATTCATCTTCAAGCCGTTAAGTGAATCTTCTGTTGTCTTAAAGGCACTCCTACTCATGGGTTGTAGCTGAACAAAAATATTCCAACTCCTTAAATCTATTCTCAGACTCGGACCTCGTCACTCTACCTCTGGATTTTGTATTTTCCTTGGGAGTAAATTGATTTCTTGGTCTACAAAGAAACAACCAACTGTTGCGCGCTCAAGCACCGAAGCTGAATATCGTGCTCTGGCTGTTGCCACTGCCAATGTTATATGGATACAATTTCTTCTACGTAACTTCGGTATTTATCTTCCCACTCCTATTCTTGCCAAATGTGATAATATTGGCGCCATCCATGTTGCATATAATCCTGTCTTTCACTCAAGATCGAAACATGTTGCTTTCGACTATCATTTTATTCGTGAAAAGATTGTCCAAGGTGACCTTACGGTTTCTCATATTCCCACCTCACAACAGCTTGCAGATGTTTTTACGAAAGGTGTCTCTGTTACAAAATTCAAGGAGTTCGGGGACAATCTTCATGTTCGTTCGTCCACTTCAAATTGAGGGAGGGTGATAAGGATATTATTGTAAATATAATTTAAAGAGTTATGTACTTGTAATTTCCTTACAAATAGCACACGTTCAAGCCCTTGCGATTCACGCAGGTCTTGGTTTATTTTCTCCAATCTCTCTGTAACTTAAACTTCAACTGAATGTCCTCAATTTCTGCCGGTTGTAGAATAGTCATGGGCGGAGGAATATTACAATAAGAATTGGCTGATGTCCCCCACGTTAAGTCCCAGACATGGAGCATATTTAATGTGTATATAACTTGGTGATTCAGCAAGTTATTAGAAAAAGAGGTCAAAATAACACCATAGCTACCTATCCCCACATATGGTGCCAAATCTGTAGAAAGGGGTAAAGTCAAGTAGATTAAGTTCGATCAAATTCATTTCTTTTGAGCCAAACCACCAAGGAAGGTGTCTGGTAGAGAAATATAAATTGCTGAGAGGAAAAGAAAAATTACATGTGAGGAGAAAGTCGAAGGGAGATTATAAGAAAAGAAGATAAAAGAGGCTACTAGAGCGACTTGGATGATTTTGTGATCTCTTCTATTTTTCTAAGAGGATTCTCTTATATGCCAAAATATTGATTTGTTACTTCATTGTAAAATGACCACATGCTTAGCACTAAAAAGGCTACCTAGTAGCATGTATCTATGTTTTAACGCTGGGCTCGAAATTGATTGGGTGTAGGTTGGTGCAAGACTTGAGATGGATTGTTTATCTTCAAGAAAGTCATTATGAGGGTGCCCCAATCGAGGAACTGCTTGCCCTTAAGAAAGGGATCTCAAGTGCACCAATCACATAATGACTTTGCAAATACTGATGCTAAATCAATTCAGGTAATGCCGAGGATGATCTTTCCCAATTTCCCAAGGCCATAACGAGAATTAATCCATTTCTGACCAACACAAATGTTTTGTCTGAATGACTTTATAGGTGTTGTCCCCGTAATAAATATGTTATATATTTTACTCCTTTCCAATTGTAATTAAGCATATGATATATGAATCTGGTAATTAAAACTTATCCTTTAACATCTTTGATCCTGAAATTTCTTACATGCCTAGTCCAGTATATGGTCCTTTGCTAGTCAATTAAATTGTGTATGGAAAAGAAGGAAAAATATAACAACACAAATTTATGAAAAATATAGAAAATAAACAATAAAGAAAATGGAACAACTCCTAGAGTAATTATGTTGTTAATGAACGCAAATTCAAAAAGGAATAAGGAATAAGGACAAAGACTGGGTTGTAGGCTTCATCGGTAATATATACCATGGGAACACCATTACATATGAACTCTACGCTCATCAGAAGGGGTTATTGATTGCACAGACAAATAACCTCATACAACTTGAGATCAATATAGACTACAAAGGTATCATCCAACTTCTTATTAATGACCAAGCATCTTACACAAATGTTTTGTCTGATTGCAGGGAACTGCTCCGCAAGCCGGGGAATCCCCAATACACCATAGGTTTCGGGAAGAAAACAAAGTGGCAGATGCTTTAGCTAAAGAAGGGTCTAAGTTAAAAGGTACTAAGTTTTTTGTTTTTTGGTCAGTTCCTCCATTGTTTGTATCAACAGAAATAGAGGCACACAAGGCATGAACTACTTTTGTGCAGCTCAGAAGATCACTAGCAGCATAGCTCTGCCACTCAATTGTATTGATGCATAACTAAGTTTATAATATATCTCTTTCTTACCCCAAAAAAAAAACAAAAAAATAATATATAAACCATTTTAAGGACGTAACTAAGTTGGTGGGATAATATTTTAGTAAAATACAAGTCATTTGTACCCTCCAAGTATGATCTCTAATAGGAAGGGACACGAGTTATGATGTTCACATCTTCTTTAAGAACTAGCCTCGGTAGAAAATATTTCAAAAAATATATGTGCCATCATCATTCATCTTTGTCTCTCTGTTCCTAGGAAATACATATTTGTATGGAGTTCACATACTTAATATCTACTTTCTTAAACAATGGATATATTTCATACTTATTCTTAGTGTGTTTCTTCAACCTGAAAAGAAATCCCATGATAAAGAACTTAATCTAGCAAGTTAAGTTTGTTCTAATATATACGCATTGCCATGGTCGAGCTTTAAGGATCCATTAACTGTTGCAGCATGCTAAAACTACCACCCAAGACAGATATCTTGTTAAATATATAATTGGCAATTCATTGTATAAGGTTAATCAAGATTCCTATATTTTGTTTGTACATAAATAAAGCATGTATTTGTAAACTCAGTCAGAATGTCCAAGTTTCTTCCTCAGCTGCCTATTAGAATAATAGGAAAAACATCTTTGATTAGATGAAATTGAGCTAAGTATCATGTACGAATCACAGGCTTTTGACATGTACGAATGCTGTAAGCACAAATGCATCATGATTTATTTTAAACTAACTACCCAATATATGCATCATTTGTTGTTGATAGACAATAACTTTATTGTAAACTATTCAATATCATGTGGAAAAAAGGTTTGGGTAGTTGTAAGCATTGCAAAACTTATCATTGAGCAATTTATAATCTTTATATAGGTAAAAACATAAGGTAAAGCTTACACGGCATCTATGTTGAGCAGAGAAATCTAACCAAATAACGCGAACAGAGGTAACATCTGTCAATGGACCATTTAACTCTTCCTTTTTGAATGGAGACGATAAAGATATCGGTTCTACATCAGAATATCTTGATGAAGCATCCAGCTTGTAGAATTGCTTTGCATTTTCTGCAAAAATAGCTTTAACAATTGCAAGAGCTTCTGTAATTGAAAGATCATCATGGATGCATGCATCCCATAGAACATTGAATACCACTTCACGTGCTTTCTTTGCACCTACGAATAGAACCAAGTTGAGACTATAATTACTACAAAACAATATAAGATAGTAAGAAAATAAGAACAACTCACTTAGCTAACATATTATTCAAGTTGACTGTAGTTGTTTGGCGATGATTCTCTGTTCTGTACAGATTCTAAAGGAACTATTTGCCTGATCAAAGTGAAAACTGTTGTCACACTCCATGAAGCAATCGTTATTTCTTGTAACAACCCAACGTTTGAGTTAGATTTAACGCTTAATTTTGGGTATAGAGGTTTTGAACAAGTTATAATATCCATTTGCAACTTCTTTAAGGGGTTTGGATTGGGACCTAAAGGGTTCAAGTGAGTTTTATTTTCTAAAACCTCACTTGGTTTGTACTTGAGTTTTTTCCTATGCATGTACAAACCTTCTAATCTCTTGAAAAAGAGTCACATTCCGGTGCATCAAGTTTGCATGATATTTCGCTGTAATCGCATAGAAACGTCACTGGACTGCACTTTTCAATCGCAAGAGTCCCAACCAAGATCACGAAATGGAGGGGACGAACAATAATAAAATGAGTGAATCAAATTTTTATGTTAGTTAATCACTTTTTGGAGTTGGAGACTCAATTTGGGAAATTCAGAAGTTGAAATCCATCACAAATTATTGAGCAAGTATATTTAACTTGGTTTACACTATTGTACTGATTACCCATTTATTTTACACCAGATTCATAGCATCGAATTGAATAAGACGGGTATTTTGAATTAGGTTTAAGAGGGTGGAAATTATTAAATTGAAGGTCGACTTGATATAGAATTTTGAAATTGATTACAGAGGGGCTTGTTGTCTGACATAGTATTTCTGCATTTTGAGTCTTTGTATTCAGATTTCTCGTATATGGTGAGATTATCATTTGAGACTATATTCCACTTTCATGTTATTTCAGCTATTAGTGTCATGCTGTGTCATGTGGTAAGCTTAGAGTCTCTCGAGATTCAAGATACCATGTCACATCTAGGGGTTAGTCTTGGGTCATGACAGAGGGTATGCCAAGAAGCTTGTTTATAGATTTGGGGTGAAACAAAGCAAAAAGTGTTTTATGCCACTTGAGACTAACAAGAGGTTAAGGCATGCAGAAGGCTCACTTCTTGTAGATCCCAAGCCTTATCGAGCTTTAGTTGGAAGTCTTCTATATTTGACTATTACAAGTCCATACATTGCTTTTTTTTGTTGGATATGTCAATAGATCTATGCAATCATCAAGCAAGCCGCACTAGGAAGATACACAGAGGATTATGAAATATATCAACTCAACATCAGATATGAGCCTATTTCTTTGTTGTGGAACGAGTATTTCTTGGTGCAGTAAGAAGCAAGACTTAGTTTCTTTCTCAATTACAAAGGCGGAATATAAAGCAGAAACTCTTACTGCTCAAGAATGTGTATGGATCCAAAGACTCGCTGAAGATTTACATCTATTTGTATGAAAGCCAACTACAATCGTTGGAGACAACCAAAGTGCCACCAAGCTCGCTACAATCCCGTATTTCATGTAAGAACTAAGTACATTGAGGTAGAACATCATTTTGTCCGAGAAAAGGTTCTTGATAGAACTATAAATATTTTGGAAATATGAAATCCAGAGAATATTGCTGACATCTTCACCAAATCACTCCCAAAAGCTTCATTTAAGTTCTTCATAGTTTCAAAAGATCACTTTAAGGGGGAGTGTGAAAAATGTCAAAGATGATTTTTTAAATAACATAGATTTTTCTAGAATTTCCTAGTGTAGAAACATAGAGAATTATCTTGAAGAAATATCTAGATATTCTAGAGTAGTTGCTAAAGGATAAATTTACTAGAATTCTAGTAGATGTATTTAGAAGAATTTCTAGAAAAACCATCCATAGACAAGTATAAATAGGGGATGGTCTTATATGTTTGTATTCAAGAAAAATCAAAGCAATTCAAATAGTTTTCCAAAATCTTTCTTCTCCTCACTAGTTTCATCTTCTTTAGTTGAGTCTCCCAAATTTTAGTTAACGATCTTGGGCTAGCAGAATGTCTAATCATACTTTTCTTTTTCTATTCTCTACAATGCAAATCTCTTTGATGTCATGTTTTAGTGTGAAACCAACTTTCTCCTTGTGAATTCTTATGTCATGACCCAATGCCAACTGAAGTGACAATGCCAGCACTTCGATGAACCCCTAACTTAACTCTTGATATGAAGGGGGAAATGTGGGGCTATGCCCAGCCCACTCTAGAAATCCTAACACATAGTTAGAAAAGGACGATGAACCCTGTTGGGACCATTCAACCCAACTCTGCTCTGAGGAGCACCCGCTGCATCAAGAGCCACACCTACCTGAGGTGTACCCTCGTAGAAGCTCAAACCTCCTAACATTGAATATTAAGAACCAAGGGAGTCAATGACTCTGGCGAAGCCTGGATGCCTCTACACTCTTTGAATGTTGAAGAATACCTTCGACCTCAAGGTACATGCCCGATTGAGGCCTTCTAGCCCGATCACGTATTGAAACTCTGGTGGATTGTGCTGATGCTCCATCCGCGTCTATCGAATGCTTCGTGCTATACATCATGTAGGGAGTAGAGTCCAAATAAGCAGTTTTAGAGGTTGATCAAAGTGAAAGCACACAATAAGAGTCAAAAATAAAATTCCCTAAGAATGCCCAATAGTCTCCCGAAGATTGGACAAACGTCTCTGCACTGATTCACAGGACTCTACTAGGCATTTTCCCTCATACCAATGATGTTGATCAACCTAGGGATCTAATACCAAACTCCAAGACCACAAGAACATGACGAATCCAAATGGAGCCAAACGAGTGAAAATACAACTCCGCAATTGAGAAGCGACTAAGGCAAAGGAAGAAAGCAGCCAAAAAGGACTTCTACAACTAAAGAAGGGAAACTACCCAATACATAACTAAGCCAATGTCCTAAACCGACTAGGCCCAATAACACGCAAATCTAACATTGGGTAAAGCTGGTCAAGCCCTTATCATATAAGGATCGACATCACAGCAAAATCACATAGTAAAGCTGGCAAAAAGGAAACCAACAGTCCCAGGGCCACAACCACAACAAGACTATCAAAGCAAGGGCACAGGGAGTTATTCAACCACTACTCCCAATCGAAGCGACTCAACCTAGTGATCCACTACTAAAGGAAATCAACTATAGGAGCAAATCACATACACAATCCTCAAATCAAGTCACCATAACAGGCCAACAATAGATAATAAGTCAAATAATATCTGAAAGGACATGAAAACCCCCAAATCACACAAACATAAGAACAAAGGAGTAAAGCCACGAAATCACATCCAAATAAGGGATACCTAGAGCCTTGAATTCTGATCGGCATGCAGAACGGATTGTTCCCGACCTCAACCTGAACACCATATATAGCACCAGCAACACTAAAGGCACCACCTCTGACCGAAGGTGCCAATAACCCATAAGACTGATCTAATTGAATACCTCTCATCATGGTCCTATGTTGGGGATACGTTGTAGATTGATGACTCACTCATTGCTTCTACACTTGTGTAGGTTCCGATCTCGGACTCATGTGATCCTTTGCCTTCATCTATTTTTGAGGCTTTTTACGGATACATTGAGAGGTAGTTGCTTGTCGTCCTGGCGGGTCCTCTTGTTTCATATTTTATGCTTTGTTCTATTTGAGAAACAAATACTTTGAGACTTGTATTATCTTTCAAATTATATATTACTATACTAGTCACTTGTACACGTGACAACCAGGTTTTGGAGTATTTTAGAATGACTAAGTTTTTCACTTTTATTCTATTATTGTTTTACTTTCCGCATTTCTTTTGTGTTGTTGGGTTTGAGGCTGTCTTGTCTTGATGGAATTAGACGAGTGCCATCACGTATATTTTTGGATCATGACAATGGATCTTGTTGATCCTTCCTTCTTGACCTTGCTAGGACATATGCCTTATTTTAAGTCGAATCTTATTCATTATCAGGTTTTGCATGTTGTTTGTCTATAACATTCCATACATCTTGAGAATCAATAATGATTTTCACATGTAGAAACCATTTCACATAAGTAAGTGGTACCATTGACGTTAATCTGTATCTCACACCACACTATTGAAAAATAACAGCCCACAAAAAACAATATTCACACTAAACAATGAGAATAAAAGAGTAATAAATAATCAAGTTATTAATATGGAAAATGTTTCAATAAGGATAAAATACGACCCTAATTAAAGGAGCAATGTAATTCCACTATATGATGAGATAGTTTTTAAACTTGAAAATCTCAAAAAACTATCAAACACTTAAAAGATATAGTTCATATTTTCTATATCTTATTTTCTTTTCGCTTCTCTTTGTTTTTGTGTGTTTTGAGGTGAGAGTTAGTGGCTCTATTTACAGGGGAAGGAGTCATCCCGTTTAGTTAATCAGTTTGATTGGTTCAAATTGCACTTGTCTAATAATTATTATTTTGTCGACAACCATTGCCTCTACATTGACCAACCACATTATTTATTTATCTTTTATTATTTTTGAATTTTCATCGGACCTTACATTGAGTTGCAATAAACTTTTAGAATTTGTGGCCACGTGATATTTATGTAGTTATAAAAATTCTCTACTAAGAAAAAAAATTCACTGCCTTAGTTGGGACATGGTCACTAAACCAAAGTCAGAGGGTGTTCTGGGTTTTACTAAGGCAATGGCCAAAAACAAGGCTGCTTTAGCTGGCCTTGCGTGGAAACTCTTAGCTACTCAAATCACCTTTGGGCTAGCTGTTTGATTAAGAAATATGCTGGACGTTCTAATAAATCTTGCAAATCTTCGATTGCCAAGAACATTAGGTTTAGTTGGGATATATGTAAGAAGGGTATTTTTTGAAATGTTGTTACTGGTAATCACATTAATACTTGGGATTTTTATTGGATTCCTCTAAATTGCAATCTCAAATCCCTAATCCAAGGTCCGATTCATCATACTGATATCATAAAACTATCAGCGATATCTATTTCAACAACTCTTGGCATCTGGAAGGCTGTTCTTTTGATTTCCCTGAAGATATTAAAAATAAAATTTCTTCTGTTATCTTTACGGAGTGGCTAAAAAAATCTGACTTCCCTTCTTGGTCCTTAAACAGTAACGGTTTGTTCACTACCTCCTCAGTTTACGGCATCATCTCTCCTACTCTTGCAGCCTATGACGCCTGTAGTTGGATTTGGAAAACTCCAACTCTTAGTAAAGTTAGGTTTTTCCTTTGGCTTTGTTATCATAATCGTCTTCCCACCAATTCCTTTCTGCATAGATTGAGCATTACCACTTCCCCTATTTGAAACATCTGTAACCAAGAGGAAGAAAATATTTATCATATTTTCTTCAATTGTCCTGTTGTCATCTCCTTCTGGTCAAAGCTTCACATAAACCTCCCCACTCTTAGAAGTTCCTGGCTCATGGACATTCGATCCATCAATCATACTTTTGAAAACTCTCTTTTATCCTGGGACTTTTTCTATCCCCTTGCACTTTGGCATATTTGGCTTATTAGAAATCACAACATTTTTAATAAGTGTGCCAGACCCATTAACATTATTAACCTCATGGCCCGAGTTCTTGAATTTAAATATATACGGGCCCTACTGGCCATAGTAACAACAAATTCGACATTAAAATCAAATGGTTCCCTCCCTTGACTCCGGGTATTAAGCCTATCGTCGATGGTTCCTACAATCATGACTATAATTTTAATGGAATTGGTGGTGTCTTTTGAGACAGTCGTGGGAACTGGATCGTCAGCTTCTACAAACGACGCAAAGGTGTTAACCACACTCATATGGAACTTCAAGCTCTCCTTCGAGGTTTGGAGGTGGCTATTGCTCATGAGTTAAACATCACCGAGGTTGTAACAGATGCTACATAGGTAATCAAACAAATACAACACCCATCCCCACTTTTTTCTAATATTGTGAATGACTGCAGGTATGCACTGAGGAAACTGGGGAATCCCCAGATCCGACATAACTTCCGAGAAGGCAACACAGTGGCTCATATATTACTAACTGAAGGACAACAGAGAGCCACAACAAATGAACTGATGTTTTTGATGGAACCTCCACCATGGGCTGAGGACTGCTTATATAATAACTCTTTTGGAGGATATACTACTAGGAAAACTAGCATTTTGTACTGTAATAATCTAGCAAAACTTGGCAACCTTAGTATTTTAAATTCCAGTCTAGCTGAGGATGAGGAAGAACTCCTGAATATGCCTCATCCATTTGCATCTCTAGAAACTACTACTATGCCTGATCACATTGAGGCAGAGGGGGATAATAACCCCTATGTAATGTTGATCTACTTTGTGTTATAAATAAAAGCCCTTTTAACCAAAAAAAGGGGAAGTATAAACTATAAATAATTGTTTTTAAATTAAATAGTCATTTTTTTAAAGCGATTGAAAAATACATGTCACGTGACCTGAAATGAAAGAATTCATACAAATTTAAAGTTCAAGGGCATAAAACTAACCATATTTTATTCAATTCATATTTTATCTAATTTATTATCCATATATGCAATCCAATCTATTTTAACTCAAATCATTTTTAATTCACCAAATTCACTCCAGTCCGCTTATTTGCCACCACTATCAATATCTAGGTAGCTTGGCAACAAACATGCGCAAAGGATAAACTAAGGAAACATATGTTGGGCTTGTTTTTTTTTGTTAGGGGTCCATTTCCGAGAAGTTCTCTATTTCACTCCCTACATACACATTCATGTAGATTAGGGTTTCCTAATTCACCCCTCCACTGAGCACAGTTGTTGGGTAATCAACACCAGAATAAGATATGAACGCCGGTCAAATGCATATCAAACATGTATCATCAATTGCCCAAGTTCCTACTAGAGTTTATTTTTTGACAAACTGTGTGACAAAAGACATGATGTCCTGTTATTATAAGTGTTTGTATTTCTTATCTAACCAGCCATATAAACAGGATATTTAAAATTACCATCAGAAGAAACATTTTTTTACTCATTATCTTTAGAAAAGTAAATTTGTACAAGAACAAAGGGTGATATCCTGCAACAATTATAGGGGTATTAAGTTGTTGAGTCACACCTCAAAAGCTTGAGAAAGGGTGGTGGAGATGAGGGTGATGAGAGACGTGTCCATTTTCGAGAACCAGATTTGATTCATGCCAGGACATTTGACAACTGAAGTCATTCACCTTGTGAGGAGATCAATGAAGAAATATAGGCAGAGCAAAAGAGATTTGCATATGGTGTTCATTAATCATGAAAAGGCCTACAATAAAGTCCCAAGAAAAGTCCTTCGACAATGTTTGGAATTTGAAGACGTATTGGTGGCTTACATTAAGGGTGATATAAGACATATATGACGGAGCCAAATTGGATAAGAATAATGGGAGGAGAATCAGAGCATTCAGCACTGAGCCCTCTCTATTTTCCTTCGTGATGGATAAATTGACACGACATATTTAGATTGAAGTTCCTTGGAGTATTTGCTGGTGACATTACTTTGATCAAGGAAATTTCCAGTTGGAGGCGAGGAGACATAATGTAGAGTCTAAAGGGCTCAGGTTGAGTAGGACCAAGACTCAACATTTGGATCGGAGTGTAAATTAGTGATGAGACGCATGAGATAGACGTAGAAGTGAAACTTGATACTCAGGTAATCTCCAAGAGAGAAGTATTTGAGAGAGTTGATTAGACAGGATATGATGCATCGGCAACTTACTGAGGACATTAATTTAGAGAGAAAGGTATGAAGGTCGTGGATAAGAGTAGAATGTTAGTAACTAGTAAGTAGCAGAGAGGTGGTGTTGTTACTAGCCTATTCCAGTCTTTGGCTGGATGGAGCTCTGTGTTAGTCGTAGTATTAGCATAGTCATGTAGTTTTTAGTTTTTAATTAGTTTCTGATTATCAATGTGGTTTAATATGTTTAGGTTACTGCACCTTGTTGTTAGTGTTATAATTCTTGCATATGTTCCGCACTACTTTAGTGTTTGTTTTTCGTGTTTTTCTTTTAATGAGTACTTCAATTTGCTTGAGTCTAGGGCCTTTCGAAGAGATAATGGTTAGGCTTGAGTACACTTTAGCCTCCCTAAACCCCACTTTGTGGGATTTCAGTGGGTTTGTTGTTGTTGTAATATTTAAGATAAGAATCTCAAGTAATACCTAAGTAAAATCTTTCAGCAAATGCGATGCCACTGCTGTTGATCATCACCTGTTGATAATTAAACATTACGTGAGCATAAACAGTGCAATCATAAAGGTGATGGAGGAGGAGATCAATATAATAATTTGAAATCGCTTAGGCTTAATTGAAAATATAGTTTTATGTATGTTGAAGTGCAGAAATAACCTTATTGATAGGAGCAAGGTCTAGGATTTCTTTCACTGAGGACACCAACCCATGGAAGTTAGGCTTAGGAATCCTCAACCCAAAATCAAGATAGACCTATAAAGGAGACAAACAAAAATATAAGCTTGTTCATATATATGTGAAAAACTCTCCAATGTGACATGTTGATAGAAAAGAACATACTTGAGGGTAGACAGAAGCAAGATATGAAGCTTCCTTTAAGAAAGGGAATGATGCATGTAAAAGCACTAAACGATTCTTAGTGAATCTCGTATCCTCAAGAAGATTGCGAAGATTAAGGGGATTCCCTGGCCTCAGATCCAAATCTTTCTCCTCTAAACTGCAATAAGAAATATAGTCTTCAAGGACTAGGAATAAAAATAACCAAACAACATGTAATAAAAAAGATAGTCTTTTTTTCACCTTGTGTCTATCTGCATTGGCAAGTTCAAATTTTGAGCCACCTCCAATGCATGCATAAAGATATAATCACTAAAGCTCTTGTTTGAGATTCTGACTGGCTTCCTGGCTGGAAATATAGAATCTATAAAAAAAATTACTTGACAGTCATATCTTATATGCATTTGAACCCCGAATCATGTAAGACTCACCACTTAAAATGTCACTCAGGCCCTCCTCAGCCTCCTTTTGTGTGATTTTTGTATTAATTGCAAGGCCACTACGATGTGCAATAATACTTTTAAAGGCAACAACTTTATCAACTTCTGTGTGCAACACTAAGGAACAACTTTCGGGATTTTAACTCATTATAAATCAAAAGAAACATATATTGATTAAAACTTTAAAGGATATGAGTTCAGTTCTTTAGTGAAAGTCTCCATAAATGAACTCAGTGTCCACAACTTCCCATTTGAACCCTGCAATAGAATATGATGAGAGTAGAGAGATATTAACAAATTTAAGAAAGTAGATCACAAAAATATACTAGAGCTATGAATGCCGAAAGAATGAGCTTCTCACTTACTTATGCCAATAATTCAAGTAATACACTTCATAAGGATTAGATGTAAATGTACCATAATAATTAAAATTATAGCCATATAATCTGGGGATAAGCCCTAATTATTACAGGGAAGTAGAAGGAGGCCACAAAAGAGAGATAACAAAAAATATTCATTCAATGTTACGAAACAAAAATATAATCAGTTTTATACACAAAGTCTGAATAAGTGAGCAATTATTTAATGTTAACTAGCTTATACAGTAGCTACTGGTAAACATGGGTGTTATATTCTACTGTTTTGATGATCCACACAAATGCAGGGACCTAGTCATTGGCAGAATACTTCCGTCTAGATTCAAAAGGGTGCAGAGTTGTAAAGTTATCTTTACAGCTGTCTTGTCGGGTTGGTTGGTGAGATGTGCAGTGTACTTCACCAATAGGAAGGGCGGACAAAGTTGTTTGTTTAAGTGGTCAAAACCCTTGTTGGTAACTAATATATATACAAAACAATAAACAAACAACATTATTCATTCAAGAAGAGAGAAAGCTAGTAAGTCTTTTTCAAGAACTCAAGCATCAAAAAACACAGCAAGGGACCTGGTCTCGAAAAGTTTGTGAACGAGAAAATGACGAAAAGACAGTTGTCAAAAGGCTGCCAACTCTAATGTGGTTGGTGCACATCCTTTCATGACAGCAAGCTTTCAGCCAATGGCCTTGTCCTAAGGGTTTTTGTCCATATTGATAATAATCTCTTCTCAAACACAAACCCATGTTTTGGCAAACAAAGTTCTGGATTTCAGAAAATCCAATAGCTCAAAAGAAGAAGTCATCTTCAAGGAAGAACACTGCTCATGCTCAACAAAGGGACCTGATACAATGCTGAAGAGTCTTTGTTGTATTTTGAGCTTTGTGTCTTATGTGCTTACATTGTAAATCTATTCATGTGTTATAAAGGAAAATAAATCTTTGTCCGTTCTGTAGAAATTCTAAATCAGTTAGGTTGATTGGTTTAGTGGGCAACATTGTTGTTGCTTAGTTGAATTTTATATCATATAAGAGTTAGGTGGTTTAGTGGGCAACATTGTTGTTGCTTAGTCAAAGTCTAAATCGTCCAGAGGGTGGTGGTTTAGTGGGCTACCTGTGTGTTTCTTAGTTGAAGTCTAAGTTATCTAAGAGGTAGGTAGCTTAGTGGGCAATAGTGTTATTGCTTAGTTGCTTTCTTTGTAGTAGATGTGCTACATTGAAGGGGAAGGGATTTAGTGTTAAATTCCTAGGTTGCAAGAGTTTGTAA
>JAJOOP010029657.1:0-25647 GCA_029582705.1 Solanum chacoense | reverse complement strand
AGGTTCTATAACCAAGATTTTTCAATGGTCAACAATGATAGGGTGTCTAACCCTAAACCTCAAAGAGGGAATGGAGGTGGTTCTACTTTTGAGAGGCCTAGGTGTGCTACTTGTGGAAAGCAACATTTGGGCAAGTGTCTTGCCGATACGGATGGATGCTTTGGATGTGGGAGTAAGGGTCATAAGATGAGAGATTGCCCTACACTTAAGGTAAAAGGGAAAGAGACCAATCAAGTTGCTCATGATGGCCCGGATCCAAATGCTCCTATGAGGAACCGTTTCTATATGTTTCAAGGTAACAAGGATAAGGGAACAAATTAAGGTAAGTCAATTTTCTTTGTTGTTTGATGATAACCTTAGACGGGTTTACCCCAAGTGGGGGATGATGAGTTGAGTAGTAAGGTTGTTGATATCCTTATCTTTTGCTTCTATTATAATTCAAGCTTGAAAACAAAGAGTTCTTAGTAGCATGTTGCAGTCTTATGTGAATTGAGTTTCCATATTCTCCTTATGATGTGCTATTTTAGTTGAATTTTTGTTTAAATAAATAAATGAGTTTTCATGATTATATCCTTCATGATATATATGCATTTATTAAGAATTGTTTAAATTTCTCCATGAGATGCCTAGTTGAGCATGCCTTGATGTCATCTTGATGTTGCATGATTATGCTCTTGAGAGAAATTGTAAGGTGAGCCTATAAATGTTGTAATAAGCATGATATGCTATGGAGAAGGAAGTTCCTCCAAAGAAATGAGAAATGGTAATACTTAGCAGTGATTCTAATGGTGTGAATGTAGGAGGAATTCTGGTGGACGTGGGGTGAGATCTAGCCTGGAGCTCATTCCTTCGGGACAGGGGAGGAACAAGGAATTGTCTAGATCCATTCGCATGTGAATATTCATAACTTGGGGGGGGGGGGCGCCCCCGGGGAGATTGTAAGATCCCGTAGTTTTTTCTCTTTTCTTTCATAATAGGTGTTGCGTAGTTTAGCATGATTATATGAGGTGTACATTACTTGGTATAGTAAATTGGAGATTAAGATTTCTAATGGGTGGCAATATCAAGGAACTAAACTATTGTTTTAGGTCAAAGCGACCCCTCTGACAAAGTTATAGATTAAAGAAATGGCTCGGGTAGAATTTCGCCCGTTTGAAAGGTTTAAATTATCTCATACCTTGGGGTAAGACTATGAGTATCTAACATGTTAATAATAGTGTGTTAAGTTTTGAAGTCAAGTAAATTAACGACACTAAGGTCGACAAAACTTATCTAAGTTTCTCAAATAATATTTTCTTTAACTTTGGGTCAAATGTCTTGGATGTTTTCTACCAATATATAAAGATTTAGAAGTCCCATGACCTATAGAATTGAAGGACTAAAAGTCTTTGCAATGCACAAAACCCCGTATCCAGTCGACATCTGAGTAAAGAGTTATTAGGGTTTTACTACGGAATGTCGTGGCATTATCAGGGTCGTGATCCGAGTCGGGTAAAAAATGTGGTATGTTAGCTTACTCGACGTTTTAAGCCATGAAAACATTTCTTTTCACTCCCTAACTAGAATGAAAGCTTAAGAGAGGTTTCTAATGGAGTTCTTGCATGATAAAGGTTAGTTTTTGACGATTTCTACCATTAAAGGTTGCCCCCGTTCCTAGAAATGTGATCTCTACATGTGGAAGTCGTTTTCCCCTTGCGTTTGGAGCTATTTTTTGAACATATAAATTGGTATTTATTGGTGTTTCTTCAAGGTTTACTCTTCGTTAACTAAGGAAATCATCTCGGAACTCTTTTATCATGTTTTTATGAAGTTCTACGGACATTTCGTCAAGTTGAGGCCATATGGAAAATCTACCGATTTAAGCTCAATTATAATTGTTTATAATGGCGTATTAGCTGTGAATATATAGTCTTTTAAAAGCTTAGGATGTAAGGAACAACTTTTGTAAAGAAACTACGGCCATTCGAGCATTCACTGGGAAGGTATGTTAAGGCTAAGCTCCGTCCCTCATTTTAGCACCACTTCTGGAAAATTCCTAAAATACAGAATGTGATAATTTGCTATTTTCTTGCTTAGAAAGAAATTTAGTGAAAGGCATTGGGATCTCAACTGAATTATTTTCATGATTCTATTATTTTGATACTTCACTCGTTTGGAAAAATAGAGCATTCGACATCTACATGTCATTTTATCGGTTTACTTGATTATATGTCCGCATGTATGAATTCTTATTCTTCTTTGGGTGATGTGACTAAAATATCACCGGAGACCCTTATTAATGTAACCTGCCCTCTTTCCCCACCAAAATTATTATGAAAAATCTTTAAAGTAACCCACGATCTTCAAAGCATTCAAATATAGCTTAAATGTTTAAACTATTAGAATACTTGATTTTTGAAATACTTCTTTTATAAATTATCCAGGAACCAAGTGTAGGAACTATGTAAATCACCTTAAACTTGTTATGAATGTTTGCAATGATAGGTTATCTTTCTAATATTCGAGTCAACTCTTCAAGCTTATTTGGAAGAACATATTAGGTTCCATGAGATGGTTACATGTCATACGAAAGTGATTACGTGTTTATGAGAACAAGACTACAAACAGGCCAAGATTGGCAACATGGCTATTTTAACATGTAAGTGTTATAAATCCATGACATGACATGCTATGCGAATCTCCTGAACTATAATCAGGAGGTATGAGGCCTATTTCCTATATTTATACGTATCAGACACTGATGGCCACAAGTTGGCGTATATATGATGTCGGTTAGCTACATGGAAGCACCACCATTGGTAGCATTTGGTTCAGTATGTCATGCATTTGCATCTATATATATCATGACATACGATTATACGAGCATACCATGCATATTTAAATAGTAGGAGTCCAAATATCAACCATGGAGATTATTTGGGTTTCAGTTTCAGGTTGTATCTTTTTTACCCATTTACAGTAATTATTTATGATTTAACTTTCCCCTTTACATACCAGTAGATTTTTTATTCGTTCTGACGTCCCATTGCCAGGGGCACTGTTTTTTGTTTCCTGCGAGCAGGTTTAGGCAGGGATATTGATTGACCCACCCTCTAGGATTCAGGTTTAGCTGTGAGTTGGTAAGCTCCATCTTATTTTGGGGCTATTAGAGGATGTTTACTTTTGTTCTACAGTTTTGGTATCATGGGGCCTCGCCCAAAAGTGACTGTCACTCATAGAGGCTATTATGGACACAATATTCTAGGTTTTGTTTTGTATCTTTCAATCTCCAGCCCATAGAATTTTCATATATATATATATGTTTCTGTAGGTAGGTATGTCTTCAGTTGTGTCCTCATTGGCCAGCTAGTACATCTTTATTTTTTTGGATTGTCTAGCATTGTTTGTATGGTTCATTCTTATTCATGTCATGACCTTTAGGGAACAAACTTCACTTTTTAGAGGTTGTGCTGCCCAATCTTTTCTCACAATTTTGTTAGCTAGTATGTTTTAGTGGGTAACTTGATCTAATAAGGTATCTAGTGCAACTTACGCCACATATTTCAGGGCGTGACACGACTAGTGCCATTAACCCAACCTTCTTCTTCCCATTCGGGATCAACTTTGCATAACCTATATAAAAATCCTGAACCCTTGAAGGAACATACAGATTTCGGGGCTTGGTCAACTACTGAAACTTGTAGAAGCACAACGTCTCCCACACATCAAGATATCGGTCTACCACATTATCTGAAGACAACCACATCTTTTCTAAAATGGTCCGCAAGACAGCTGTCTTCAGTCGGTTCATGAAATAAGGATGATGCACTGGCGCCGGAGGCACTTGAGGTACTTATATTGTTGCTGGTGCTGGAGGTGCACAAAGTTTTGCTCGATCATCAATTGATTTGGATAACAGCTTTGAGAGCTTCATGTTATGTAACTCCCCTCAATTGTTGGTGTGTGTATAGGTGTCCTAATCCCCGTATCCTCCATCCTCTCAGTCTCATAGGTGGTAAGGTGAATGGAGTCTATGCCCATGTTATCTAAAGAGCTCGAACTCTAGCTGGAACTTTCCACCACTCGCTTCTTCCTTTTTCCCTTTACATTTCCCTGAGGAGGCTTAGGAAGAGTGGCCCAGGGAAGTGTGACCTTCGCAGTAATTACGATCCCTTTTGCCTTTTTGCGGGGTGCTAGACCTCTGACTGGAAGCTTTGGTCTAGCCACATCTGCAGAAAAACACAAACAAAGTACATGCAATTGTAAAGGGTTAGGAAAATCTCATATTCAAATATTTACAGGAATACTACCAAACAACTCGGCGAGCGTACGAAGGCTCACCCAATTTTAAAGAGAAATTAAACAACAATTCAGCACAAAAAGGCGAGATGCAAGTCCATTTGGTGAATCGCTGAACTAAATCGGTGATAAAAGAATACCTCGTCGAATCTGACAGAAATATTTAGCCAAAAATGAGGTCAGAAAGGCAAAGCTAAAACAATTCGTGAGTTGCGAAGTCAAATTGCCAATCACAAACATATCGTTGAAAGTTACAAATTGATTTATAGTCATTTCAGGTCCAAAAGGCGGCAAGGATGTTTATTTGGCGAACCACCGAATCACTTGGCAATCTCGACTCAGCTCGCCAAATGTCCCAATGTGCCAGATTTTCACTCCAATATCTAATTCCCTACGCACAACCTATGACAACCAATTGGAAGCCTAATTCTACACAATTCTATACCCACAACGATTACCTATCTCGGGGTACTCAAACTTCCCCCAATTGATCTACATTCAACCAAATAACGATTTTTCCCTTAAGAATAACATCGTACAATCAATCATTGTGCAAATATAAGTTGTTTGGTTGAACTTGGGTTACTCAGACTTCACCAAGACAAAACCCAACATGCAAACCTGCAATTTACACTATTTAAATAATAATCTAAAACTACTTTTTGCTAAATAAGATATTAGGCATGCTTGAGTTCTTAATAGATATTAACAAACAATTAAACATTGAATCAAAGCATATACTAGATCTGTGAACTACTCAAACACATGTTCGACACAATTTTTGCAATTTAAAAACATTTTCAGAAAACAAACCTCAATTGCAGACACACAACACTAAGGCAAAGCGAAAAACTATAATCTAAACTTTTATTGTGAGTGAGCAAAAGTCGAAAGGTTCAAAATAATGAGAAGATTGGAATTTTAAACTGTTGGAAGGCATGTTACCCTTCAGTTCATGCTTCGATCCACGAGGTTCATTAACAACGCCGATCCACTCGGCAATACACCGAGTGGACTTTAGCCCGCTAATTTAAACAAAAACTTGGCTATCCAGTACCTATTAAGGGCGAGCTATGTCGGGCTTGCCGAGTCACATAGTGTGTCATCTAATGGACTTTAGCTTGCCCAATTGCCCTTTTCCTCAAAAATTCAAATTTCATCATACAAATTCAACAAACATTATTTACAACAAAAAGTAAAACTTGGGTTGTCACCCAAGAAGTCCCTTATTTAACATTGTGGAATGGCATGGCCATGTTATCATGCCTCATTGTTTGGGCTTACTATAGTCTCACTTGGGAGACCCCCTTTCGGTCTTAGATTTATATGAGTCAACATCTGACCCATCTAAGTTTCTAGCTGCTTAATGGAAATCTAGTGCAAAGTAACCATTTAATTTAGAGAAGAGACGTAATCTTTCATCTCCTTGAGAACCTTGTCCGCTCCTTCCACCTTTTTCAAGATACGAGCAAGCATATCCTTAGTCTAGAAGCTCTCAGGGTCAACCCTTGGTTCCTTAGCCTTTAACGTTCATGAGGAGACCTATAGCGATTTTTGTCACCATATATGTCTTGCCAATTTGAACCAGGGTCACGCCATTTGCGATCTCAATCTCTCCAACCATCATCATGATCTCTATTACAACGTTGATTCCCGCCCGTTCTTAGAGAGATCAGACGAGAACTCCCCGCTTGGTTTGACAATAATTTCACCTCTTCGTTGTACATAGCCCAAATTGTGTCATCAGGATTCACACCACTACTAGCACCAACCACATTCACAGCCTTGTAACCACCTCCCATGACATGCTTCGTAAATAGGTCCATTTGGGTCATTATCATGGCCATGCTCTCATCTCATTATTGGTTTTTTGCATTTATTCCTTTGTCAACCCAAGATTCAAAAGAGACACGAGATCTTCCCTAGTATGCCATGCCCAATTAATTTTCATCATCTCATCAAGTAAGGCCAACGCTACCCCGAATGTGTTGGTCAGCGATACCTTTGTTGACTATGTCAAGAATCTGATAAAAATATTGCAACAGCACATTGTCCGGCAACCCGTGAGTTGGACATTGGAGAAGCAACGTTTGGAACCTCAACCATGTTTCATGGATAGGCTCACCATCAATCCATTTGAAGTTCTAAATATTATCCCTCAACTTAACCATCTTTGAGGGAGGGAAAAACCTTTCAAGAAATACTTTCGTTAGCTCCTCCCAAGAACTGATCATTTCCCTTAGTAGTTTGGTCAACCACTTTATTTCTTCCCACATTAAAGAAAAGGGAAACAAACAGAGTCGTATTGACTCTTGTGTGATGTTCTTGAAAGAGAATGGTCCACAAACATCCATGAAATTTTGGATGTGGTCATGAGGGTCCTCATGAGAAAACACCCCAAAGAGACTATTCATTTGCAACAGCTGCAACATCGTGCAAGTCACATGAAACACCGCATTGACCACAATTGGAGGCAATAAATAAAAACCTCACTTCCTAGATGATATTATTTAACATCGTGCAAGTTTCTGATGTCATCATTATTCCGTAGTTGACTTGCATTGCTCCTGTTCAACTCATTTCATCATCTGTTTTGGAGAAATCACAAAGATCAGAAATAAGATAATTCAACTACAATAAAATTAGTTCACGAAAACACTTCAATTAAAGAATTCTAAACACCACTCCTCGACTGCGATGCCATTTTTTACAACGCTCAACTACACTTCATCCAATTCTAAGTGTAGGCAGTCACCAATAAGTATACACCCAACTAAGAGTTGGGATCGATCCCACACGGTAATGCAGTAGGGAATTCAATTAGTAAGTAAAAATGTCTCCTAATATTTTGTAGAAGTAAAGGTTTCGTAACATGAAATTAAATCACAATGTTTGAATGATTACTATCAAATATAGGGGATTAGTAACCAATTTTTTACAAGTAATAAATAACACGGGAAATAAACAATTAGAGATCAGACCTTAGGAATGTGATAAGTTAAATTCTAATTTCGCGTAGTTGGTAATTACTAGTAGCTTAAAGTTGTTGAGCCATAATGGGTAGGCTAGGTTTTGAATACAATAGCCATCTCTCAATCAACTATTTTGTTTCAGGTGAGTTCTCTTGAACTTAACAAGCTTATCATTACTAAATAACCCAATTCCTTAATTAACCTACTCTCTCAAGATTGGTTTGTAAAGAAACAATCAAACCCACTTTCTCAAGCTATATTTTCAAGACGCAGTCAACACAACTATCAATCAATCATTCTACTCCAATTCCTCTTTCTCAAGCAAGCATATAGAGGTAAACTAGGACTGAATTTGCAACTTCAATTCATCAATTAAAACATGAACAAATAATTGAACCCATTTCAAAACCACATTAAAATAAACAATTAATAACACCCATTAGCTAATTAATGCATTCTACTACATGATTACACCCCCTAAAGTAAGGGGGTTTTAGCCAAACATAGTGGAAAGCAAAAAATCATTACCGATAAAGTTTTTCATACGAATTGCTAACGATATGCAATACTCAAATGCTTAAGTCAAAGCTAAAATTTTTCACTCTCCATATCTAAACCCCAAACTTCTCTAAGAATGTAAACAATGTGAAAAACCTAAAAACTCTCAAAGACAAAGGAATACACAGTATGAGAACTGAAGAATTGTTCAAAAATATTTTATGCGTTCTTGAAATCTAAGTACTGAGTCCACTTGGCAAGATTAGTCCTAATCGTTGATCAGCTTGGTGATCTGCTGAATTGTGCATCTTCTCACCTTCTTGACTACTGCCGCAAATTGTTATGGAAGTTTAGTTGAGCAAGATCGCGAATGATGATCCATTTGGCGAGTCTCCGAATTGTCATTTTTGCTCGCCAAGTTGGTTTGGAACATGTGCTACTTCGCTGGATCTTTATGCGAGCTGGAGGCTAACTCGACGAGTTGCTGAGTGGCTTTTGGGAGCTCCCGCTTCTCTTTGTTCATCCTTTCCAACCTTTTCACTCATTTTTGCCTCATAGTGTCCTTGCCTTGCCCTTAAGCCTTCATTTATGCATATTAACACATCAACATTAGTTACGAGCACAAAATATGCATTAAGGACACTAAATCATTGAATAATAAGCCCTTAATGAGTCAAAATTATTGACTCATCATGAGTGACAAGATGGGGTAGTGCAACACATGTGCCATGAATAAATGTTTTTCTACCAATGGAAGTAGACATGGTTACTATAGGCTTTGTTTGGAACATGGCCTAGATTCATGGATGGTTGATGGAGAACGGATATAAAAGAAAGATATGAACATTACTTGTAGATATTGGTTTTGCTACATTAGCAGCAATCTCATGCCATCCAATATAAGTCCATTCTCTATCCTCAGAATGTTGTATTTGTCAGCGACAATTTTGATTAGATAAACATCAACGCCCATGCCATCATTGAGGAGGATATGCTGATGTGAGATCATTAGGAGTAGAATTCTCGTCCCTTTCTTCTCTTAATAATCACACAGCTGTGTGAAGCTGTAAGTGTTACCTTTCGAGAGAGCTTTCGAATTACCCCTACCTCGTCTAGCGATATTTAAAAGATTGAGGAGGATTCTTTGAGAAATGATGCTTCTTAGAGGAAGCCTCGACCACCAGACACCACCCCTATGGTTGATCCTACAACACATGAGGCCGGTACAACTTAGTGCGCTATTTTTGTGAAGCCATTAAGTACTACTCAGCCTTCCTTTATACCTTTTACCTCCATATCTACGCATTTTCCCTTGTTTCCCGACCACCTTTGAGCTAGGCCTTGATATAAAAAATGTGTAACTTTGGCCGATCTGCAGATGCTAGAGCAGTGAGGGTAGAGAAGAAAATGCCCAAACTGATCGAGAAGGCCATTAGGGATGCACTACTACCAGTTAGAGGCCAGATAGTAGAGTACCAAGACACCTTAGTATCAAAGGGGAAGGCTTGCAAAACTCACATGTAGAGTAGATTTTTGGGAAAAAAAGGACGGTTCCTCAGTTGAGTTGACTGTCATTAGGGGTGACATTCCTACTCTTCGAGTTGAGATGGACGACCAATGGTCCACCGATATCTCTATATTATAGGGTATGATGCTAGGGTCAGATGACACGTCCCGAACATATATACTGGACGTGGTCGACACTCGAGATCCATTGCTGGCCCCAAGCCAACCCTTGGCCTGGCTCAACTCTCAGCGGAAGACTTACTCAACGTAAGATAAATTCAAATGTAAAACTCAACTCAAAAGTCTCAAAAGATAAACTAAGAATATATAGGAATATTCAACAAGCAAGAAATAGGAAACTAAAGTCTTTAAAACATTAACAACTGAAACTGAAAAAAAATCATGAGCTACTATCTATCTATCTATGAAGCCTCTAATACTATGAGGGAAGGAAGGGACAAGACCCCCGATCAACATATAAAAACTGAAAAACAAAACATGATAAATGGATCCTCTAGAAGTAAGGAGGCTCAACAAATAACTTTGGAATTCGACGGGAAAAATGAAGTGATGGATGTTGATAGTGATCACCTGTATCT
The DNA here is from genome assembly GCA_029582705.1 of Solanum chacoense. Classification (NCBI taxonomy): domain Eukaryota; kingdom Viridiplantae; phylum Streptophyta; class Magnoliopsida; order Solanales; family Solanaceae; genus Solanum; species Solanum chacoense. Next base: position 15,794 of record JAJOOP010029657.1, on the reverse strand, counting down.
GCATCATAAAACAAAGCAGGCCAAATGGCGTCAGTACATTGAATGTACGAGCATGTGATCAGAAATCTAAAACAAGACATAAGCTTGAACTGGTACTGAAGACAGACATACCTCATCTCAATTCATTTCAATATAAAGAAGTGAAATGATGCAATATAAAGAAATGCTTTTAAAATAGTAGACAAAATCTCAATGTATAAGAAAAATACAATAATAACTTAGTTTTGTATATAAAAATACAAGTAACTCTGTGGGAGATTTTGTAATCGACAACCAGCATTATGAGCTATGTGATGATACAAAGTCTAGCCCACTCTTCCAGAAGATTTGTGCACTTTACCGGGGTATAGAACCTACTACTAAGTAGATACACTAGTCTAAGCTAAAAAGCAATAAGGAATCATCAAAAAAGTATGACCCTTTCTACCCACGTTGGCTACATGGTTTATGGGAGCTGTGAGTTATTAGAACTCTCCCACATATCGGTGCTCAATGCTGCTCAAAATATGTAACTAGGTCATATGTTTAAAAATATAAATCTTTCAGTGGTTTGAGATCATTACTCAAAAATATTTGTCCTAAAAGAGATGGAACATAAACTGCTCAAAGTTCTTTCGAAAATTTCAGTGTCCTCTTATCTTAAATGTGAAAACATTTACTCTTGGAATACTTAGTTCCCATATATCATTTTAAATAAAATAAACTCAACTTTTACACTTCTTCAAACTCAATGCTCAAGCCTTAAAACAAGTTTAAAAACAATTGTAAAAGACTTTTCTTAAAGACTTGAAGAAATCTGAAGACTTAAGTCTTAACTCTACCTTGAATTAGAATTATTAATTCAAGGTTAAGATTTCTGATAAGGAGGATGTCGTGATGATTAATTGAGTCTCAGATAGTTAATCATGCAAAACGATCAAAAAACACTGTTTGGGAAGAAAGTCCATGACGTGGAGATTATTTATAATATTTGAAACAGTGGAGTCCGCGTTCTCTCTACGATGTGCAAAGAGAAATTTCTTTGTGGGGGAGCAAGTCTGCGATGCGGATTTGGGAGCGAGTTTCTGGTCGACTTTTTCTTCTTCTCCTAAACCCGATTCAACTCGTACCCAGTGAACTTCTATAGTAAAAACTCTCGAGATCTAATAACAAAGAACAATTTTAGCAAAATTCATTCAAGAACTATCAATTTACTGAACCCCTTAGCAAAATCATCGCCTCAAGAACTCAACCAAATATCAAGATTTAAGAACGAATAACAACTCTTCAAAATACTCATCAAGAATTTAATTTCTCAATCTCTAGTGATAAATTCGATAATGTAAAACATGATTGGCGTGTTGGTGAATGAAACCAACACAGTGAAAACTCACATACCTCTTAGGGATTAAACCCTTGGTGAAACAACCTTTGATTAGCAAGCAAAATTGAAGAACACCTTGACATTTCTCCTTTCTCCTCTTCTTGAACTCCTCTGAAAACCCTAGCGTGAATTAGGATTTCTGTAAACTTAAACAAATAAATTTAGACCCCTAATTATTTACTAAAAATGAATTAAATTTGATAGGGCAAGGAAAAGAGCAAAAGCCCCTCTTATTTTCGGGTAACTTTCCTTTAGTCGAGAACCCAACTTTAATGGGCATATCTCCATTCTACAATCTTGAAAATTAGCAAAGTCGGTCGTGTTGGAAAGAGGATTCCAAGACCTTTTATTTTATTTCTTATAGGACACCGAACTCATCCTATACTGCAAGTTATGGTCATTTGAAGTTGAACCAAAACTCACAACTTAAGCATAACTTGCAAACTTTCAGATTTTTCCATTTCCAATTTCGTTATTTCTATTTTTAGCTCTTTCTAATAGTGAGGTGTTACAATAAATTCCCATTGGGAAGATTCATCCTCGAATGAGATTACTGTAAGCAGACTAATGGTGGTAACATCCAACACCCAACTCAAACAATCAATATGTAAAATAACAAAACATTTCAATTGAAATAAATGCCAAAAGAGGATTAGTACCTTAATTTGGAATTTCTCTAAACTCAAAGAGATGTGGGTACTCTTCTTCATATCCTCCTCAGCTTTCAAAGTAGCTTCCTAAACAAACTGATTCATCCATAAGACCTTCACTGATGCTATCTCCTTGGTTCTCAACTTATGAACCTGACCATCTAGAATCTCAATGAAAATCACCTTATAAGATAATCTATCCTTAATAAAAAATATTTTCATTCGGTAAAATAAGCGAAGGATCGCCAATACACTTTTTCAACATTGAAATGAGACATACTGGATTGAATGTTGCTAACTCTATCGGTAGCTCCAACACATATGCTACATTACCAATCCTCTTGGATATCTTGTAATGACTATTATACCGGGGACTAAGTTTTCCCATACCAAACCTCATAACACCCTTCATGGGTGAAACCTTCAAGTAAACTCAATAATCCACCTCAAACTCTAAGTCTCTTCTCCTAACAACAGTATAGTTATTATTCTGACGACTCTTGTTTTCAACCTTTCTTGAATGATCTTTACTTTCTCTATAGCTTGATGAACCAAGTCTGGTCCTATCAACTCAGCTTCACCAACCTCAAACCTTCCAATAGGAGAACTACATTTTCTCCCATAATGAGCCTTATATGAAGCCATTTAGATGCTTGAGTGATATCTATTGTTGTAAGAAAACTCAATAAGACGTAAGTGATCATCCCAAATACCGTTGCAATTAATCACACACGCCCTCAAAATATACTCAATACACCATCTCCCCCTTGATCAAAATCCATCAATTATTGCTTATGAATATTTCACTTTAATTCAAGCAAAATAGGGGCTTGATCTTGTTTCTCTTTAACTTCATACACTAATGATGACTTTGCCCCATTCATCACCACTACTATTCCTTCGTTGGAATCCATTAACCTTAATCCTAGTCGTGCAAATCTATGCACATCTTTTGCTTACTCTTTCTTGTCTTCATTAATATGTGTGGGACTACCCATAGACAATCTACTCAAAGCATCAGCAGCAACATTAGCCATACCTGGGTGATAAAGAATACTCATATCATAATCCACGAGTAACTCTAACCAGCTCCTTTGTCTGAGATTAAGCACCTTCTGAATAAACACATAATGAAGAATCTTATGATCAGTGAACATATCTACATAAATACCATAAAGATAATGATGCCATATTTACAAAGCTTTGCACTACAACAACCAACTCTAGATCATGGGTTGGGTAATTCCTCTCGTGAATCTTATGGTGTCCTCTCATTCAATTCCAATAAGCTTAGACAATTAAAACTTAACTATTTTCTAAGTCAACTTAGTCAACATTAATGAAATAGATGATCACCCCTTGGCAATCCTTCTATAATAACCATCCAATCCCAAGAAACTCCTAATATCTATTAGAGATGTGGGACTAGGCCCGTTCAGTACTGCCTCAATCTTGTGAGTTTCAACTCGAATCCCTTCACTAAAAATAATGTGACCTAATAATGCAACAGACTGTAGCCAAAACTTAGACTTAGAGTATTTAGTAGACAACTCTCTATCCTTGAGAGTTTGGAGAACTACTCTGAGATGACTAGCATGGTCTTCCTCATTCCTCGAATAGATTAGAATGTCACCAATGAATAGGATAACAAACATATCTAGATAAGGCTTATACACTCTATTCATAAGGTTCATAAAAGTTGTAGGAGCATTAGTCAAGCCAAATAACATGTCTAGAAACTCATGATGAGCATAGCGGGTCTTGAAAGTTGTCTTAGGAATGTCACTTTCTCTTACTCTCAACTGATGATAGCCAGATTTGAGGTCTATCTTAGAAAAAACAAGTAGCACTAAGGAGTTGATCGAAGAGATCATCAATTCTCGAAAGAGGATAGTTATTCTTGATAGTAACATTTTTCAAGTGACATTATTGTATACATATTCTAAGAGAACCATATTTCTTTCTCACAAATAAGATCGAAATGCCCCAAGGTGAGATACTTGGTCAAATGAAACCTTTCTGAAGAAGGTCTTTCAACTGCTCTTTTAACTTTTTTAACTCGACTTGAGCCATTCTATATGGAGAAATAAAGATAGGACGAGTATCGATAAGAATATCTATACCAAAGTCTATTTCTCTCTTCGGAGGGACTTTGGGATGATCATCTGGAAAGACCTCTGGAAACTCACTCACAACTCGAACTAATTGAATAAGTGGTGTCTCAACACTAGAGTCATTAACTAAGACTGAGTGATAGATGCACTCCTTGAAAACTAACTTTCTACCTGAAGGTACAAAATAAAATGACCCTTAGGCACTACTGAAATACTCTGCCACTCTATAACTAGCTCATTTGGAAACTGGATCTTAACTACTCAAGTTCTACAATCAACTGAGGCATAAGATGTATAAAGCAAGTCCACACCTAGAATGACATCAAAATCAATCATATCTACTTAACTAAATCAGTCATGGTGTCCTTGTGATTGATAAAAATGGTACAATAACGATAAGCTCTCTCATCTAGAATAGACTCACCAACAGGTGTATAAACACTGAAGGGCTCAAAAAGTTGCTCAAGAGGAATATCCAACTTCATAGAAATATAAGGAGTCACAAACGATAGACTCACTACTTGATCTAGCAAAGCATATACATCAAGAGTAAAGACTTTGATCATACTAGTGACAACATCTGGCGAATTCTGTTGCTGTTGGCGACTAGTGATAGCATACATACGGTTTACTCCTTCGCCTGTCCTTGAAGTAGAGCCCTCTAGGTGCACCTCTATCTGGTGGAGCCATTGAATAAGATTGGGCTCTGCTTCCCCCATTGCCATTACGTTGCCTGTTCTTAGGGAACTTTTTCATTAAGTGACCATTTTGACCACACTTGAAGCAACCAGTAGAGCCATCATGACACAATCCTGAGTGGGTCCTACCACACTTAACACATGCGTAAGTCTCATTTCCTCCTTGTGCTACACTACCTAGAGACTGTGTAGGTCTAGCTTTGATATTCTGATTCTTAATCTCAACCTTGTTCCTTGGTGAAAGTGCACTAGTAGATGATGGAGTAGGCCAATTTGACTTGTGTTTAAAAGAATACCGATTTGCATTACTCTTTTGTTGCCCAAACTCATTTCCTACCTTAGCCTTTTTATTTCAAAACTCTTATCTATCACTCAGCTTATCTTCCTCAACCTCTTTCACATGGATCATAAGTCTTGCTATGTCTATATCTCCTATCAACATAGCTTTTTTTCCCTCTTTACTTTACAGACGATACAATCCAGCAACAAAAATCTCATCCTACTCCTCATGTCAACAACCATCTCCGGGGACTAATGGGAAACTTGGGTGAACTTAAGGCTATGCTCATGCACACTAATCGATTCCTCCTTAGGAGTGATGAATTCTCTTACCTTTGCCTCTCTTAGATGATGAGGAATGAAATGCCCCATGAAGTCTTCCTTGAAAACAACCCAACTCACAGTTGGTGCACCCTCCAATCTATTCTTCTTACAATGGTAAAAACAGAACCGACAAACACCCTTCAATTGACACACAACTAGTTCCACTCGCTCAGCATCAACAAAATGCATAAACTCAAACACATTATGTAACTCTTCCACAAAGTTTTTTGGATCCTCAGTGACACTTGAACCGGTGAAATCTAAAGTATTCATCCTTAAGAATTCACGCATCCTTGATGTATCACAACATCCTCTAGGTTTCCTCTTTGTTGCCCATCTTGGTTTGTCACGACTTAGCTCAATATTCGGATAACTTCATGGAACTCAACAACAGTGACCTCTTTTTGAGGTTGCACTTCTAGTGAATTGGGTACCCCTTGATCCTCAACATTCCTCCTAGAAGGACAACATTGAACAGCTCTTCGTGGAGGCATGATCTGAAAGATACGCGCAAGCACGAATTAGAAAGAAACTTTTTAGAGATGCACTCTATCGCACGAACAGAGTATGAAAAAAGTTAGATAGCTCCTAAATGTTACAGCCTCCTAATTATATATGTGGTGAGCTACAGACCGATTACTAGAACTCTACAGACATGGCTTCATAAACACCCTAGAACTCTCGAACTATGTGATCTAATACCAAGTTTGTAACGCCCCAAGCCTACACCCTAGACGTGGCTTTGCTCAACTCTTAGCGGAACTACACATAAGATAAACTCAAATGTTGAACTTAACTCAAAAGTATCAAGGATAAACTCATAATATATACGAATATCAACTAGCCAAAAATAGGCATCTCAAGTCTTTAAAAAGTAACAAATGAAAATGATAAACACTCATGAACTACTGTCTTTCTATCTATGAAGCCTCTAATACTATCAGGGAATATCGAGACAAGACTCTCGATCATCCTAACAAAATCGAATAACAAAACATGATAAAGGAATCCTCCGGAAGCAAGGAGGCTCCCCAAACAACTTTGGAACTCGACCGGATTAACGAAGCGTTGATGCTGATCATGATTATATATATCTACATCATAAAATGATGCAGGTGAAATGGTGTAGTACATTGTATGTATGAGCATGTGAGGGGAAATCTAAAACATGACATAAGCTTGAACTGGAACTGAAGCAACACTTACCTCGTCTAAACACAACTCAACTCATTTGAATATAAAGCAGTGATAAAGATGCAATATAAAGAAAAGCTTTTAAAAAATTAGATAGCAACTCAATGTTTAAAAAAATACAGTAATAACTCAGTTTTTATTTAAAAACACAAGTAACTCGATAAGAGATTCTCTAACCGACAACCATTTCTATGAGCTATGTGATGATACATCGTCTAGCTCATGCTACCAGATGTGTCCTATACTTTTCCGGGGTATAGAACTTACTACTAAGTGGATCCACTAGACTATGCTAAAAAGCAATAAGGAATCATCTAACATGTATGACCATTTCTACCCACGTTGACTACATGGTTTATGGGGGCTGTGAGTTTTTAGAAATTCCCCCCATATCAGTGTTCAATACTACTCCCAAAATTTAACTAGGTCATATGTTTAAAAGTATAACTCATTTTGTGGTTTGAAATTATTACTCAAAAATCATTCTTTTAAAAGAAATGGTACTCAAACTGCTTAAAATTCTTTTAGACATATCAGTGTCCTCACATCTTAAGGGAATACTTAGTTCCCATATATTATTTTAAAGAAAATGAACTCAACTCTTACTCTTCCCGAAACTCAATTCTGAAATCCTAAAACAAGTTTAAAAACAATTGTAAAAAGACTCGAAGAATTCTCAAGACTTAACTCTTAACTCTAACTTGAATTAGAATTATGAATTCAAGGTTAATATTTATGATAAGAAGGATGTCATGATAATTAAATGATTTAGAAATACTTAATCCTGAGAAACGGTTGAAAAACACAGTCTTGGGAGAAAGTCTGAGATGCTGAGATGAATTATAATATTTAGTGGCGTAAAAGGTTTTGAAACAATGGAGTGTGCGTTCTCTCCACAACACCAACAGAGAAATTTCACTGTTGGAGCAAGTCCGCAACACGGACTTGGTGCCAGTGTTGTTTGACTTTTTCTTTTTCTATGAAGCCCGATTAAACTCATAACCACTGAACTTTAGGGTAAAAACACTCGATTTCTTATAACCCATAATTTTTTTAGCAAAACTCACTCAAGAACTATCAATTTACTCAACCCCTAGACAAAATCTTCGCCTTAAGAAATCAACAAAACATCATGATTCAAGAACGATATAACAATTCTTCAAGAAACTCTTCAAGGACTTAATTTATCAATCTCTAGGGATAAATTCAATAATGTAAATTATGATTGGCGCGTGGGTGAACAAACCTAACACTCACATACATCTTAGGGATTAAACCCTTGGTGAAACAATCTTTTATTCGCAAGCAAAATTGAAGAACGCCTTAAGTTTTCTCCCTTTCTCATGTTCTTGAACTCCTCTCAACACCCTAGCATAAATTAGAGGTTGTGTAAACTGAACCAAATCAGTTTAGACCCCTAATTATTTACTAAAAATGAAATAAATCTAATAGGATAAGGAAAGACCAAAATACCCCCTTAATTATGGGTAATTTTCCTTAACTAGAAAGCCCAACTTCAAATAGACATATCTCCCTTATACAAGCTAAAAAAATTAGCAAACTAGACATATCTCCCTCATACAATCTAAAAAAATTAGCAACCTCGGTGTCATTGGAAAGAGAATTCCAAAACCTTTCATTTGATATCTTATGGGCCACCTAACTCATCCTGTACTAAATTTTATGGTTGTCTGAAGTTGACCCAAAACTCACAACTAAAGCATAACTTTCAGTACTGAAGATGTTGTTATTTCCAATTTAGTTCTTTATATTTTTAGCTCTTTCAAATAGTGAGGTGTTACATTTGATATGCCTAAGTCTATGGCTAACTTTTAGGTAAGAGCAGAGGCACCTAGTGGTGTGGCCGAGCACCCTTGTGATATTGGTGATGATGGTAGAGTTGATGAATAGGTTGATGTTGATTCAATCGATAAGATAGATGAAGAGAAGCTTTGGAGAGAGGATGAGTAGTGGATTATTTAGAATGTGACAGAGCTTCAGGATATATTTAGGAGACGTTGGTGCTGGCAACGATGGAAAGATCTCGTGTGGAGACCAACACAGTCGGGACTAGTTGTGTCTTCAGACCATACTATTCCTCATATAGATGTGTTAGGCGGTGAGGCCCTAGCTAATGCTAGCATGTTAACTCCTGCTCATATCTTAGCGGGCACTAATGGCTATGATGATGCCATTTCCACCGTTACTCTGGATCAGAGTGCTTCACATGCAAAGCCCATCAGGGGGATCCTTATATCACTCTTCTCTTGTACTTACTTTATATCACATTGAGGACACAATTATTTTTATTTTCGTGGGGTAAGGGCGCTTGTGCCAATATTTCCTTTTTCTTATTGTATTTTGTTATTTTTAGTTTTAGTTTGAGAGATTTGTTGTCATTTGATATTTTAGTTTTTATTATGATAGTTGACGGTTTAGGTCATTTTGTTTGTTGTTATTTATTGCCCCAATAGTTTAGATGTTTTTTGAAATACTTGAGCTTTCAATGTTGATTTTTGAAGATTGATTATGTCGGTCTTGGATAGTACTTATTATTAGTAATGTGTTTTGTGCTAATGATTGGAAGAAGAAATTGGCGTGGCTTCGCTTTTGAATAATCTTCTTATTATTGTGTTAACTACTTGCATTTTGATGTGAACATTGCAATGAACATCGCACGTAATCTTTTGATCCTGTAGGATTGTGCTATATGATTGTGTTTAGAGTACCTTTTGTTGTGAGATTTACTTGAAATCATGCTTGTTGAATCTTAGAATTTGCCTTTTTAGTCCGATTCTCTAGCTTTTGTGAATGCAAGAAATGATCTTGGTCTCAAATTTTGAGAGAAAAGCCAAATGTTCTTACCTTTGTGACTACCTTGTGAGGTTTTGCAACCATCATGGAACCATTTGAGCCAAAACCATTTGTTGTCAACTTTGTTGAAACGTTCTGAGCTAAATTGTTCCTAAATTCTCACCCATAAATCCTTTTCTAAGCAACAATTTGTTTGGATAGAAAACTTAGGTCAAAAGTCTAAGTTCGGGGTATGGAAAAGAAAGAGAAAACTAAGCCAAGTAAAAGGAAAAGAAAGAAAAAGTGAAAATCAACTTTGAAGTTTTTTGCAAAAAGAAGAAATCCCCTCCTTATAAAACATAATGATAAGAATGTTTGAAAATTGAAATGAAAAATAAAGTGTGATGATATAAAAGGTGTTTCCATAAAATGAATGAATAAATAAAGTTTGTGTCTCCAAGTGAAAAAATTGTAAGAACTTAAGAGGTGAAGATGAGTGCAAATTTTTTTTTGAAAAGGTGAAGTCACTGAGTCAAATTGACAGTACCTTTACCCCCCAGCCCAATTAGAAGCTTAAAAAAACTTTGAGATCTTGCATGAACTAGGTTGTGTTATTATTGGAAAATATGGGCAAACCTGTGTGATAAAGCTTCCATGTATTTCTCTTCCGAAGAGTGAGAGTTGTATTGGTTCCTAACTTCTTTATTTATTTTCTTTGTGAGAGCATGGAATCAATCTTTATATGAGAGCACTTTAATTCATTTGTTAAAATGTGGTTTTGCACTAGAAAAGAAACAATAGTTATGATGATCTTGGATTAATACCAGCTAGTCATTAGTTGAAATTTTTTTAGCATGATTGAATGTTGCATTTGCTTGATATAAGTATTGTAGTGGAACTTGCATCTCATTGAGAACTTTTGTAGACACTCTTGTTGAACAAATTGTGTTGTTGATTTACTTGAGGCAAGCAAAAGTTTAAGTTGGGGGTCTTGATGAGTGGTAGATTTAAACTTATTTGAGGTCGTTTTAGTTTAATAAGTAATGTCCTCAATTCCTCACTATTCCCTATTCTGTTGATATTTCGATGAATTTTAGCTATAAAGGCTAAAGGAAAAGGCAAGGATGAATGCATGAAATAAAAGCCAAAAACATTAAAAGAAGTATAAACTCTACACTAGTAGTCGCCTAACCCAAATGGTAGATAGCCCAAATGGTCTAACCTTGCTCAAACTGACAGTACTCATAATTGAAGATGTTCAAAGAAGCATGGCAGTCTAAAAAATTGAAATGGTGACTCGCTAAAGTTGAATTACGAACAAGATGACCATCGCCAAAGGTGACGCGACTTGATGAAGAAATGAACGCTTAAAAGGCGAACAAAGGTGGTAATCGGTGATATACCGAATTTGTAAGAAATACTTAATCGAATTTGCCAACTAAGGTTCAAGCACCTCAAGCCTGAAACAAAAGAAAGATAAGCTAAGGAACAGACATTGATCCACTGATCTTGTTTGGTGATCCAAATGTCGATGAAATGTTCGCGTAGTTAATTGTTGGCCAAATTTTGGGAAATTATAAATAGTCCTAAAGAGAAAGAAATTTATCACTTTCGGAAAAAGCTTTTTGTAGAGAATTTTTGGCATTGTTGTTTTTATCATTGAGAGTTTTGAGACTTCGTACCTTGTGAAAAACATCATTTAGGTTTGGGATTTTAAATTTCACTCTAGAGATTTACATTTCGAAGCTAAAACAAAGTGATTTTGGATTATAAGTGCTTAATTTCATCACATCCATGGTTGATATCATGATCGGTATAATTTCTTCAATTTTTGTGATGGGTGGGTTAAAACGAACTTGACAATAAGAATTATCTACCCTTGCATACAAACAAATACTAAGTTATTATGCTATCAAAACTAAAAGAGTATCACCGGAAGAACATAGAGTGAAAAGATCATAAACACGAATAGCTTTATATTTTTTTGAACAGAGAACATGCTTGATGTAACATGATCGTGCTACCTATTAAGGGTATATCATGAGATCAAGAGACCGAGCACATTGAGGAATATGAGTACATACATTATGAGTTGTATATCGTCAGACTAATATTCACAACTTAATAGAGAAAGATTGAGATTGTTGATTTGATCCTTTGTCACGACCTAGGTGTACACCCTAAATGTAACATGACGTTTAGTACCCCGAGAGGCCCCATACAAACCACTTAGCATTCATAACATATGACATAGAACAAAAGAGGTAAAGATATACATTCCAAGTCCCAAAATATTTTTATAAAAGTAAAGCGAAAGTCTAAACACTTTGTCAATAGCCATCTAATACAAAAGAATGAAATTTGGCATAGCCCATACATCATGTTCAAAACTAGAAATAAGAAAAAAGAATGAAAATTCATCCTCGAAGTACGAGGACTCACCAACGTTCGAACATCTTTCCAGTCAACCTCCAGCCATGAAACTGAAAACCCTGACTGTCGGACTCTACATTTGTGAAAATGTAGGCAAGAGTATGTGTTAGTACAAAATATGTACCAAGTATGATGCCTTGAATATAAACATTTAAGTCATCCTTAAATAGGACGTTTTCTTGAACATGTAATTATCAAGTCAAAACATGAAACATGAGAGTGAAAAAGAATAAGTCATAAAACATGATCAATGCAGGCGAATATAATCTTGAAAAATACTTACTACACTTCTTGAAGTAACCTTGGTTTATAATAACTTTACTTGCTTGTAGGAAGTAGTCTTAACCAACATTTAAGACCACGTGAGCTAGCAACATGGAATCCGGTGTCTACCGCAAACCGAAAAGGGGTGTCCTACTTGCCACGGTAAGGACCATGAACTTCTTTCTATTGTGGATCGAATAGCTAATGTCAATCTAGACAATCCTATGTTGGCACAAAGTTATAGGACATGGGTAATCGCCACTTGTCCACATAGTTCTAAGTTTAACTTCCACGGAATAGTTCTTAATCCTATTCATCTAATCTCATGAAGGAACATGGGTAATCGCCTCTTTTCATTACATCACCCGACATCACCTCTTGTCATTAAATTACAGAGCATGGGTAATCACCTCTTGCTTCATCATTAGCATAACTTCTTAGCATTGATTCATTTTAGGTGAGAAAACCATTCAACCCTAAGAACCCTTATCATGTGAGAAATCCTTCCACAATTCATGCTTACATGTGTATATGAGAAATCCTTTCAACAACACAACAGTAGCAACATCATTGATACTTCTATCTCAAAGCATCCTTAAAACATAAGATATGCATAATTTCATAATTCACCTTTCAAGGATCAAACCCCACTTTCAATAATCAACATCTAGAAGACATGGGGTATACACGGGCTCTTAGAGATTCATCATAATTTCATATAATTGTTATCAATTCACTCTTGACTTTAGAAAAAATCTTCTTTCATAATCCAAGACCCACATTATATGATCATGATTAGAAAATACGGGAATTACATAGGCTCGGGGGGGAAACATCATAAAATCATGAGAGTAACACAATTCATGCATCATAGATCATAAATCAACAATTAGGAGAACCCATAACATAAAACAAACCCCTAACTGAATTAGGGTATTCTAGCTTTGAAAATAGGAGAATTTGTGAACTCCACGAATGGAAGGAATTTGTGGATGAAAACTATCATACCTTAATTCCAATTGCTTAACTTCAATGGAGGAATTGGAGAATTAACTTGCAAACCCTAGCTACAGACCCCTTCTTCTTCAAGCTTTCTAGAGAGAGAAATATTTGGGAGGAAGATTTGTTCTTCTTTGTAAATTTGAGAGAATGATTTTGTATAGGGAAATTTTAGAGTTAAAACACATATATAGGGGTTCTAGACATAGGCAAAACAACATAGTATTAGGCTGAACTTATTAGGAAAAGACATAACTGCACCTAAAAATAACAGCCGACCCACGACCTATAGACCTCGATCGACGGACCATGGTCTGCCCAACGGTCTGTCCTATTGGTTCGTCATCAAGCATCAGAAAGTGGATTTGAGGACACTAATCCATACACCTCCTCCACCGACTGTGGACCCAACGACGGTTCGTTGGTCTAGGCTGCGGTTCATGGTCCTCTGGACTCATTTAGGTGGCCAATCCACGGACCAGACCTACGGTCCGTGGCTCAGTTCACAGCCGTGGTTGGTCTTCGTCGGATGGCACCACAAAATCCTGAAAGCTTGCTATGTTGCCATTTCTCGAATCCAAGGTGTTACATTATGTCCCCATAGGACATTTGTCCTCAAATGAGGTTCAAGACATCACAAAAAAAAGAATCTAAACTAGCAACCCATCATGCATGCAACATCATCTAAATGCCCATAACCAAGGATGAATCTCAACTCCAAGCTAGAATATATACAAAGCATTATGACGGAGATAGGAGCCAGACCTACCAGCACAATATGAATGCAATTACAAGATTACACATATCCGGGGAGAAAACACCATCTCCAAGATAAAAACATGTTCAATAATGATATGCTAAAGTCTATATTGAACTCACATTCAAATGCACATAAACATGTATAAATCAATCAACTTAACTATTATTCTTCAAAACTTATTCTTTTCATGAATCATGCATATTAAGGAAATCATGGAAACATTAAGATACATGACACTCAAATCAAAGCGTAAACCACGAGGAGCTAATTATTTCAAGCTAGAGAAGGGGTAAAAAAAAAGAGATGAGGATATCAGGACATCATATCAGGCTCGGCCTCCCAAGTAGCACCCTCAACTAACTGATTCCTCCAAAACAGTTTCACGGAAGCAACTTCCTTATTTCTCAACTTCATGATTTTCCAGTCCAAAATCTCGACCGAAACTCTTTCATAAGAAAAATTCTCCTTAACCACAAACCTTCTAAAGGAACTATAGATGTCAGCTCACCAACTCATTTCTTCAACACAGAGATGGAAAACCGGATGCACTAATGCCAATTCATTTGGCAATTCAAGTTCATAAGCAACCTTACAAACACGCTTCAAACTCTGATATGGGCCTACATATTGGGGACTAAGCTTCCCTTTCTTACCAAACCTCATTACACCCTTCATAGGTGAATTTTTTAAGTAAACCAGTCACGAACATCGAACTCAAGATCTCTTTTTCTTACATTGGCATATGACTTTTGCCGAGTTTAAGCCATTTTCAACCTTTCTCTAATAAGTCAAACTTTTTCATGGTCTCATGTATCTACTCAGGACTAATTCGGGTAACTTCACCCACCTCAAACTAAACTATAGGAGATCTACACCTCCTACCATACAATTCCTGAAATAGAGCCATACCAATACTCAAGTGATAGCTATGGTTATAAGCAAACTCAATCAAGGTTAAGTCATCATCCCAATTACCCTTGAAATCAATCACACAAGCTCTCAACATATCTTCCAAAGTTTGGATAGTACGCTCTGCTTGCCTATTGGTTTGTGGATGAAAGGACTTACTAAAGCTTCACACAAGTACCAAGACACTTTTCAAAAGATTTCCAAAATTGATAAGTGAATTGGGTACCATGATCGGAGATAATGGATAAAGGCACTCCATGAAACTTTAACATTTTTTCTCAAATACAACCTAGAATAATCTTCTACTGCATAAGAAACCTTGACAGGAATGAAATGAGTCTGTTTTGTCATCCGGTCTACTATAACCAAAATTGAGTCATCTTGTCGCTGCGTGTGACGCAAACCCCCAATACAGTCCATATTTGCATATTTCTAGTTCCAAGTAGGAAGGCTAATGTCTTGGGATAAACCTCCCAGTTTCTGATGCTCAACATTCACTTGTTAACAATCAGGACACTTTGCCACAAACTCCACAATATCCTTCTGCATCCCATTCCACCAATAGATCTCTGGCAAATCATGGTACATCTTAGTTAATCCATAGTGAATGGAATACCAAGAACTATAGGCCTCTCACAAGATCTGTTCCCTCAAGTCATAAACATTCGGAACACACAAAGGACCTTGATATCTAACTACACCATCTCCGTTGGGAGAAATCCTCTATAGAATATTTAAGCACCGCTTATTTCAATTCAACCAAAATTTAGTCAAGACATTGCTTGGCTTTGACATCCACCACAAAAGACAATTATGAACCTTTATGGACCGTAACACCACCCTTGGTAGAGTCCATTAATCGAATACCCAATCGGGCCTGAAACGACCCCAAAAATGCCTGAAAATGTGCTTTGGAAACACCTATAATTGTAATTTCCATATATCTCAAAATCCGTGCATGATTTTGGAAATTCGACTTCATATTCTTATTCAGGGGGTCAAATTGAGTGGGAA
>JAJOOP010029656.1:0-19283 GCA_029582705.1 Solanum chacoense | reverse complement strand
CATACCTTACTATCAAAGCCCAAAGAAAATGATGTACAAAAGCCTGTTCTTGTTCGTCTTCTTCTTCAACTTCTTCTCTTTCTTCTCTTCCTTCTTCTTCTTCTTCTTCTTCTTCTTCTTCTTCTTCTTCTTCTTCTTCTTCTTCTTCTTCTTCTTCTTCTTCTTCTTGTCCTTCTTCTTCTTATTTGTCTCTTCCTTCTCTTCCTTCTTCTCCTTCTTCTTCTTCTTCTTCTTCTGCTCCTCCACCTCCTCCTCCTTCTTCTTTTTCTTATTCTCCTTTTTCTTCTTATTCTTTTCCTTCTTCTTCTTCTTCTTATTATCCTTCTTCTTCTTCTCCTTCTTCTTCTCCTCTTCTTCTCCTCTTCTTCTCCTTCTTCTTCTTCTCTTCTTCTCCTTCTCCTTCTCTTTCTCCTTCTCCTCCTCCTCCTCCTCCTTCTTCTTCTCCTCTTCTTCTTCTTCTTCTCCTCCTCTTCTTCTTTTTCTTCTCCTCTTTCTTTACTTCTTCTTCTTCTTCTTCTTCTTCTTCTTCTTTTAGAGAGAGAAGTATTTTGAGAGGAAGATCTTTGGGGATTTATTTTGGGTTTTGGGAATAATGGCTTGAATGGGTTAGTTTTATAGTTAAAATCACTTATATTGGGGTCCTAGGTTTAGGCAAAATGACATAGCTTTATATTCATTAAAACTGAAATGACCCAATTAACCCTCAAACTTACAGTGCACTACCCATGACCACATGAGGTACCACGAGCCGTGGTCCACACCCTGTGTCGTGATCCCCTTCGTTGAACATGGGACAATAGCTAGGATCTTTTCTCTAAACCCCAAAAACATATGGCATCTCTACGAGCCGTGGCCATCTCCATGAGCCGTGAAATGGCTCGTGAGGAGGGGGTTGTTGTGGGCATTCTTGAGGAGGCTACTACCTAACCCACCACGAGCCACACCATGAGTCGTGGTGGTGGTCGTGGTAGGTGGGGCAGTGTCTATACCAAGGTAGGCTGCCCTAGCCCTCTTCCTTGGCTCTAGTCCTCACACACTTAGCCCTAGTTTAGTATACTAGAATAAGGGACGTTACAATTAAGAAGTATAAAAATTCGAAGTAAATGAAAGAACTCAACAAGAGTTTAAGTCGATCTCACATGGAATTACAAAAGAAACAACCCTACTAGTTCTTATGTTCAGTTGGGGTTGATATTCCCAAAAAAAAATAAATTAAAAGCGTAAAGTAAATTAAGTATTGATTTAATGTTCAAGTGACTAATAGTGACTAGTATTAAGTTGTAAAAGTAACAAGCGATAGTTCCAACGTCTTATTATCAATTAGAGTAGACCATGATTTTGTTCCCCACGATATTGGAACTATAACTTAGATTTCGCACGAATAATCGTCTCTTGATACAATTCATGCATTATTTAGAAAATTAAGTTCACCTAAAGCTTATCAGTTCTATTAGATGAATATCACTCATCTCCTCTTAGTCTAAGAGTGTTTTAGTTTAACTCTTGCTTACTTGTTTAAATAACTCTTCTCACTCGAGCTTAAATCTTCAAAACAAGTTATTCAATTGTGGAATTCATTCATTTCTATATTTCCTAATCATATATTTCTCTCTCAAGCATGTAACGAATACATGTAGGTTATAATGTGTGCACTAGTTACAAAATAATCAATATGAACATAGAAACGAAGCATGCAAAATATCAATTGATCTTCATTCATGGTTAATTTTAACATTGTGCCCTAGTCATGGTTCTCACAACCTTTGTTGTGGCGTTTAGTAGCTAATGTTCTAAACAAAATACTAATAAATCATTGACGAAAGTTTAGAAGAATTTAAACTTACAATAATGAAAATCAATAATTCTTGATTAAGAACACTAATTGAAAATCAAACATTGATGAATTATCCAAAAGATTAATCAAAATAAGAAAGCTATCATTTCTGCGGTAAAAAGTTGTCTCCAAGTATCAATGATAATAAAATATAAAAACTCAAAGTAATTAATTATAGTCTTCAAAATGAATCCTAATCGAAGTAGGAAGTAGTCCAGTCGACAACATTCACGGACAGACAAACAACTCATGAAGCTTTTCACGGTCCGTTTAAAACTTCTGTAAAAGAACTTAGAACTATTTTATCACATTTGACTTCATCTTCCCACTAGTCACTATACGGTCCGCACACATCTTCAGAGCTCGTATAGGGTTCTTGTTCAACTGTCTTCATACTTGGATTTCAGCTAGTCTTTGACCTTGACGCTTCACGAACTCCTAGCCTTATTATATAAGATGTACAGGTCGTATAGGATCTTGTTCAATCATTCTTAGAATTTTCTTCTTCCATGACAACTTCACAGACAAGTTCATGGGCCGTGAGAGTTACACGGTTTGTTAAGCTTTCTTTCCTCAGTAACATTACTCCAATTTCAAGTTTATCCTTCTAACTTCTATTAACATCTATGTTCCTGCACATTAAAAAATTAAACATCATATCTACAAAAACATTCTTGGTTCCTTGCAATAATCCTTTTTAAGCGTCAAACGTGCTATAAGTTTAGGGTACATCAACACCCACAACTTAGAACTGCTGCTCTTTCTCAAGTGATGAAAAAGACCAATACCCGACGCTCGAGTACATAAGATAATTATCGAAGATATGTGGCAAAATTTTCCACAAAAATTAACACTCAAAATCATCTAGCTAACATGCAGGGATATTTGGACGACATTTCAGTACACATAGTCGATCATGCTTGTGCAAGTAACTATCTTTTAGTCATCTTAAATGATTTGCAAATGCAAATGTAGTGCACTCACTACAATGATGTCCCTTAGACATGATTTAAGTTTAGATTTGGGATTGAAAGATACGCTCACACTCCAAAAGAACATCTAACAATGTAAGTATAGAGACTACGCTTGCCCTCGTTTTCTACACCTCAATTATCAATCAACTGAAATAGAATCACTACATGACTTTATTGGCTTGTAATGTTGGCTCTGGTTAAGGAATGGAATATTGAGGATTATGAGTTACAAGATTACTTTCATCCCCCAAAGTTACTTATAAGCACTCAACTATTTCTTAGGCATTTCCGACCTTTCTTTCTTGCTCGTATCTCGACACCCACATCATTTCTTTTTCTCTTTTTTTTTATTTCTCATTCTCATTTTTTTTTCCTTTCCATGTGGTTGCCTAAGTTCTAGTAATTCTTTTCGTAGTCTCATTTTGTGTTTGTAGTGTCGCTTGAGGACAAGCAATATTTTTTGTTGAGGGTTTTGATGTACCGCAGATTTATAGTTATTCTAAGAATAGAACGGATCGTGTCCGACATCAACCTTAAATCTTGAAGTACCAGCACCAATACTCAGGGCACAACCTTTTACCATAAGTGCCATCAACCTAAGAGATTGACCTAACTAAACAAATCTCACCATGATCCTACACATGGAAAAGGCTCTAGACCAATGTCCAACCTTTCTATATGACATGCTCCAATAACCCTAGACTGGGGAAAAACTGATGTCAATGTCTGGATGATTAACTCTTGCTTAGTTTAGTCAGTAGAACAATGGCAAACCTCCGCGTAATTAAAGCAACCTTTACACAAAAGCCACTTACTATGATTGCCTACTTGTAATAGATTGTGCCCCGATACCTAGAGGAATAAAATGTATACTCTAAGAAGGATGGCCCTCAAAGAAATAATACCCACCTCAAGGTGAGATACGTTCACACTGTATTGATGGCGAGGCCTATTACCACCACCTCTGTATGTCTCAAAGCACACCTTCTCCATAATCCTTTTATGACTAACAACTTAGGGAAAGATAGAGCCATCTGCTATCAAATTCACCAATGCTAAACAGAGTGACAGAGTTGGCTGGTCCCCTAACAAACACCTAACACAAATCCTGCCAGTATGAAATAACGTAGAGTTTACCTGGCCCGCTACAAATATCCAAACACTACTTAGGAATGGATAATGAACCCTACTATAGACAAACCAACTAAACTCTAGTCTATGAATCACTTGCTACACTAAGAACTACACCTTTATATGTTATACTCAAAATGAGAATTGGGCATCCCAATGCTAAATCTTGAGAAGCTGAGGTGGTCAAAATTTATTTTGAAGCATGAGCTTCTTCCAAACTCTATGAAAGTTGAATAACATCTTTGACCTAAAGGTTTTCAACTAACCGAGGCTACCTAGTGTGACAAAGCAATAAAATCCTGATAGCATGTGTTGATACCCAATTCGCATATATGGAAAATGTGGTATTGTCTATCCAAGATAGAGTGTATTTGAAAAACCATTTTAGAAGTGAATTGAAGTGAATGGACACGATAAAGAATCAAGAATGAAATCCCATAAAAATACCCTATAGCCTTATGCAAATAGGATACATACATCTTTGCACCAATATGTAGGACTCTACTACAAACTTGCTCTCATATAAATGATACTGGTCAACCTAGGACTCTAATATCAATCTTTCATGACCTTGTATCTTAAATCTTGACGGCACCCACTACATCTCATAAGAAGGTAAGCATAACCCAAAGCATGGAAAAAGAAGTAATTAGCTATCATGTGGAAAACTACATAAAGGAAGAAGGGAACAACAAGAAAGATAAGAAAGGGAAATGAATAGATATATGCACAACAAGGCAATCCAAAGCCCTAGAATCAATCGATAATTGAGCATCTAGTCAATGTACGAGTACAAATGTCATGACCCAGGGGTACCCCCTAGATGTCACAAGGCATATAAGACCTTGAGAGGCTTCATGCAAGCCACTTAAGATATCATAACATAAAGTATTATAAAATGGTACGAAAATTTAAAACATTTCAAAAACAATCAAAGTCTTTTATAAAACGAGCGGAAGTCTAACATCACTGTGCCAAACCATCTAACATAAGAGATAAAAGATCTTGGGACGCAACTCATACAATAATCCAACGTGAAATGAAAGTAATGAAAGAGATAAAGGGGTGATCAAATCCTCGAATACAATGAGGACTCACCAAAGCTTCACTTCCTTGATTAGCTATGAACCTAGCCACAAGTGTGTGAATCGAGAGCGCCAGACCCTACATTTTGATAAGAAATATAGGCAAGAGTATGCGTTAGTACAAGAATGTACTAAATATGATAGCTTCCATAAACAAGATAGACATAAGCATTAGTCAACATAAGACATAAATCATAAGCATAATCAAGACATAATAAGCATCATAATGAAAGAGAAATACTTCCTTATGTAACCTCACTTAACCTTAGTCAAGACTAAGGTCATCCACCTCTAGTCAAGCTTACACTATGGAAGGCATATCTAGCATCATTCCAAGGTAATCATCTTCATAACATAATCACATTGATCATACTTACTTTTGAAGACATGGGGATTCACCTCGTTTCCTAGCTTATAAAGGTTAATGGGTATTTGCCTCTTGCCTTACTTACTAAGACAATGGGTATTCCCCTCCACAACCACATCGTATGACATGGGTACTCGCCTCAACATCATTTCATAAGGGTGGGTACTCCCCTCCATGTCCATTCATCATAATAAGAACGTGGGGAATCACCTCTTGTTCAATTCTAAGGAGTAGTGAAATCACCACATAACCTTCACATATGGAGGTCAAGGGTAGTCGCTTCTAGCCTCATCATTCATTTAGCATTTGTCTAGATTCATTTTAGGTGAGCAATTCTTTCAACCTAGAATCATTTATGTGAGTAAACCTTTCACATTCATTCAATCATGCTTAGCAACTCATTGAGGGAAGTATCCCTTTTACATCACAACATCAACAATCAACAATTCATAGTCTAAGATTTACTCTCAAAGAACTACATCTCATAATCATCAATTATGCTTCATTCTTAAGCAATTCTATTCACAATTCATCTATCCTATAAGGACATAACGAACCTACAAACTTTCCCTTCATGGAATCAACCTAAATCATATCAATTCTATCGTAGGCATGGGTACATGTAATTTTATCCTAAAACGTGCAATTATATCCATTCAATCATAAATAATCATAATCAAACTATTTGGATCAACATTCATCATAATCCACAAGATTGGAAGAAACCCTAACTAAAATTGGGGATTTAGACTTCACAATTAGGTAATTCTAGGGAACTCCATGAGAGAAAGGATCCCATGGATGAAAAGCCATAATACCTTAGTCACAAAGCCCATAAAAAGATTGAATATTGGAGACTTGACTTGACCTTAGCTTCAATTTCTTGCTTCTTCTTCCAGCTTCTAGAGAGAGAATATTTGAGAGGAGTTATGGGTTTTTCTTTTGGAATTTGAGAGAATGACTTAATTGAATTAATTTAGGGGTCTAAAATACTTATATAGGTGGTCTAGGTTTAGGTAAAACGACACCATTTCAATTTAATTAAGACCAAAAAAGACCCTTAAGTCCTCAACTAAGAGGTCCAGTCTCCACCCACGAGACCTTGCTAACGGACAATGGATGGACCTACTGTATGTCCTGGTCAAGCGTGGTCTGGACAGAGACTTTTGGCCCACCTACGACACCCTTGACCACGGGCCGTCCATCCACACGGTGTGGGTCAAGGAGTGGGTATGCCTTAGGTATTATCCATGGTACCCTATCCACGAGTCTCACCTATGGGGTTGGATCCCACCCGGGGTGTGGTTGGCCCTCGTGGGTGACACCTAGAACATCAAAAATCCGCTAAGCTTTCCTCTTTAGGCTACGAGGTGTTATAATATCTTTAATTTGGGAAACATTCGTCCTCAAATGGCATTCTAGGCACTTATTAAAGGAAACGACTCAAGACTAGCAACCCATTATGCATGCAACACACCTAAATGCACAAAACCAAGAAGGAATCATCAACTCCAAGTTAAACATATTCAATGCACCATATGGAAGTAGGAAATACATCTAACAACCCAACATGCATGAAATTTTAACCTTTTCCTTGTTCAAGGAAGAACTATCATCTTCACTAAAAAGCAATGCTCTACACAATCTCATGGAGCCCAAATGCAATTTATACACAAAGCACATATTCAAAGAGGAAATCTCTACTCCAAGCTAAGACATGTTCAACAACTCATCTCATGAAGTCTATAAACAACTCATACTCAATACACCACAACATGAGTAAAATAATTCTCAAAAGCCATTTTTTTTCAAAACTTAAGCTTTTTCATGAACATGCAAATTTAAGGAAATCACAGAAACACATAAAATACACATGACTTCAAACATAGGCAAATCAAGAGGAACTCATTACCTCAAGCTAGAATAGAAGGAAAAAGATGAGGATATCAGGAAATCATATTGGCCTCAGCCTCCCAAGTAATACCCTCAACTAGATGGTTTCTCTATAGAATCTTTATGGAAGCGACTTCCTTGTTCCTCAATTTCTTAACTTGCCAGTTTAGAATCTCAACCAATACCTCTTCATAAGAGAGGCTTTCATGAACTCCCAGCCCTTCTAATGTGACTATGAATGTCGGATCTCCAACACACTTTTTGAACATAGAGACATGGAAAATCGGATGCATTGATGCCAACTCATTAGGAAAATCAAGCTCATATGTAACCTTACCAACACACCTCAAAATTTGGTATAGGCGTACAAATCGGGCACTAAGCTTCCCTTTCTTACCAAACCTCATTACACCCTTCATGGGTGATATTTTCAAGTAAGCCCAATCAAGCACATAAAATTCAAGTTCCCTTCTTCTAACATTGGTATAAGACTTTTGTCGACTTTGGGTGGTTCTCAACCTCTCTCTTATAAGTCAAACTTTCTCAATAGCCTCATGAACTAATTTGGGCCCTATCAAGGCAAGTTCACCCACCTTAAACCATCCTACAGGAGATCTACACCTTCTACCATGGAAAGCCTCAAAGGGAGCCATACCAATACTTGAGTGTTAGCTATTATTATAGGTAAATTCAATCAAAGGCAAATGGTCATCCCAATTTCTCTTAAAGTCAATCAGACAATCCCTTAACATATCTTCCATAATTTTGATAGTACGCTTCGCTTACCCATCGGTTTGTGGGTGAAATGTTGTGCTAAGCTTAACCTTAGTGCCAAGACCCTTTTAGAAAGATTTCCAAAACTGTGAAGTGAATTAGTTACCACGATTAGAAATAATGAACAAAGGCACTCCATGTAGCCTTATCATTTCCCTTAGGTACAATTTGGCATAGTCCTCCTCCGAAAAAGAGACTTTAACTAGGAGGAAATGAGCCGATTTTGTCATCCGATCAACTATCACCCAAATAGAGTCATGTTGGCGCCGGGTGCGAGGCAAATCAACTATAAAGTCGATATTCAAGTCTTCCCACTTCCAAGTAGGAATGCTAATGTCTTGGGATAAACCTCTCGGTTTCTGATGCTCAACCTTCACTTGTTGGTAATTTGGACATTTGGCCACAAATCCCACAATATCCTTCTTCATCCCATTCCACCAATAGATTTCCCGTTAGTCACGGTATATGTTGGTGGCTCCCGGGTGAATATAATACACAGAACTATGGGCTTCAATCAAGATTTGTTCCCTCAAGTCATCAACATTTGGATCGCATAACCGACCTTGATATCAAAGAACACCATCTCCCCCTTAGGAGAAAGCCTCAAAGGACTTTCTATGTACCACTTCTTTCAATTCTACCAAAGTCGGATCAAGACATTTATCTGCTTTAACATCTGCCACAAAAGATGATTCCCACTCTTTATGAACCATGACACCACCCTTGGTGGAGACTACGAATCGTACACCCAATCGAGCTAATCTATGGACATCCTGAGCTAACTCTTTTCTATCTTCCTCAACATAAGCTACACTACCCATCAATAATCGACAAAGAGAATCCGCTACTACATTCGCCTTACTGGGTTGATATAGGACACTCATATCATAGTTCTTCAACTATTCGAGCCACTAGTTTTGGCCAAGATTCAAGTCCTTTTGGGTAAACACATATTGTAAACCTTTATGGTCGGTGAAAATATCCACATGAACCCCATATATGTAATGCCTCCAAATCTTTAAGGCAAATACTATAGCCGCTAACTCAAGATCGTGGGTAGGATAGTTCTTCTAATGAACCTTTAGTTTCCTTGAAGCATAGGCAATCGCCTTACCATTCTGCATAAGCACACATCCCAACCTAACTCTAGAGGCGTCACAATATACCACAAAGCCATCCGTACAGTCCGGTAGTGTAAACACCAGAGCGGAAGTAAGTCTATCTTTCAACTCTTGGAAACTTTTCTCACATGCTTCGGACCATATGAACTTGGCCTTCTTTTGAGTCAAAGCCGTCAAAGGAGAAGCAAATGGAGGAAACCCCTTCAATAAACCTTCTATAATAACCGGCCAAACCCAAGAAGCTTCTAATGTCTGTCAGTGATAGAGGTCTAGGCAAACTCTTGACCATATCAGTCTTAACATGATCTACCTCAATAGCTTTACTTGGAACAATGTAATTAGAAAAGCCATGGACCTTAGCAAACATTCACATTTGCTAAAATTTTCATAAAGTTGTTGGTCCTTGAGGATTTGCAATACGATCCTCAAATGATCAATATGCTCGTTCTCGCTTCTTGAATAAATCTAAATATCATCTATAAACACGATCACGAACATATCAAGGTATTGTTGTAACACCCTAGTCATCAAGTCCATAAATACCGCCAGAGCATTAGTCAAACCACATGGCATAACCAAAAACTCATAATGACCATATTGGGTTCTAAAAGCCATTTTCAGAATATCTTCCTCTTTCATCCTTAATTCGTGATAACCAGACCTAAGATCAATTTTAGAGAAATAACTTATCCCTTGAAGTTTATCAAATAATAAATTTATTCTCGGAAGAGGATACTTGTTCTTGATGGTTACTTTGTTCAACTGTCTATAATCTATGCACATATGAAAAAAACCATCCTTCTTCTTAACAAACAACACCGGAGCACCCCATGGAGAGATACTCTGTCAAATGAAACCATTATCCAATAAGTCTTTAAACTGTTCCTTCAACTCCTTAACTTCTGTCGAACCCATTCTATAAGGAGCAATAAAGATATGTTGGGTATCGAGAAAAAGGTCAATCCCGAAGTCTATTTCCCTTTGGGGAGGAATACCGGGCAAATCATCGGGGAAAAGTTCCAAACACTCTTTTACAATAGGGACCGACTCAAGAATTGGGATTTTGGACTCCACATTCCTCACCCTCACTATATGGTAGACAACCCTTCGAAATCATTTTCCTAGCCCTTAGGTAAGAATCAAATCGACCTCTAGGCATAAAATTAATTTCCCCCTTCAACTCTAGGATAGGCTCATTTAGGAATTGAAATTTGACTACCTGAGTTTTACAATCAATAGAGGCATAACAAGAATGCCCAATCCATACCAAGAATAACATCAAAGTATAACATTTCATGCTCTACCAAGTCAACAAGAGTAAATCTATAGGATAAGGAAATAGGACATTTTCTATAGACCCTCTTAGCCACCATAGAATCACCAACAGGGGTAGAGACATAAAAAGGTTCTAACAACACTTCGGGGAGCACATCAAACCTCATAGCTATATAAGGGATCACAACAGACAAAGTAGCTCCTGGATCAAGTAAAGAATACACATCTATATGGAAAAATTTTAACATACCAGTCACCACATCCGGGGAACTCTCTTGATCACCTCTAGTTTGGAGAGAGTAGAAACGGTTTTGATTAGGAGTATGTCCACTCGAGCCACCTGGACAAGATGAAGGGTAGGGTTGAGCCCTACGATGACTGTCTCCCTCACTTTTAGCAACAGTTCCTTTTCTTGTGATCTGTTTTACCACACCCAAAGCAAGTATTAGAGCCCAGTAGACACTTCCCTTCATGATTTCTCCCACATTTAGCCCAAGTAGGCATCAAAGGCATACTATAATCTCCTTGAGATTTGGGGTTAGACACCCTCTCATTACTTGGCCTCGGAGGAGAATTTTTAGAACCATGCCCAGAGAGGTTACCATCATCCACTCTTGCTCTTTTTGCCTCTCTAGATCTTTTCTTGAGCTTTTCTTCCTCAATTTATTAGGCATGCACCATAAGGCAAGAAAGTTCATGTTATGGACAAGCATAGAGG
Source organism: Solanum chacoense (assembly GCA_029582705.1). Taxonomy (NCBI): domain Eukaryota; kingdom Viridiplantae; phylum Streptophyta; class Magnoliopsida; order Solanales; family Solanaceae; genus Solanum; species Solanum chacoense. The sequence goes on along the minus strand of JAJOOP010029656.1, from coordinate 8,111 downwards.
TATGACACTCTTTGACTTCTATGCCAGACACACCCGATAATTACTTACTCCCTTACACTTATATTTCCTTGTCTAAGAACTCAAGTAACTTCGCCTCTCTCATCTCAAGAGAGAAGAATCTGTCAAGAAAAGCACTTTTGAACCTTTCCCATTCTTTGGGACCCACTTTCACCGACCTTGCCTCTTTACATTGATTGAAGTGAATCTGAGCAAACCCTTTGAGTCAGTAAGTGGCAAATTCTGCCTTCTCTATTGGAGTCACTCCCATAATAGAAAGTATCTTGGAGACATCGTCAATAAACTCTTGATGGTCTTTCTCAACTTTGGAGCCATAAAATTTGGAAGGGTTCATCCTTGTAAAATCCCTCACTATTGCCGCTCTTGTACCCACATTTGGGTTCACAGGGGCAACCACCTCTATATTGGCTTAGGCGGTCACTACATGAGCCAACACTTGGAAAGCCAACTTATACTCCACATTTGTTACATTCTCATTCAATGGGTCAATCAGAGGTTGAGAAGGAGCTTGGGGAGGAACTTGAAGAGGAATCTCTTGATCAACATTGTCTCCCTCCATCCTTCTAGCATTAGCCCTTCTAGTATTCATATCTTGAAAACCATCGGGTAAGGATTTAGAGAAAGACCTTATAGTTTTAAACTCTATGACATGACTTAGAGAAATGAAGAAGTGATGTTTCCTAAACATCTAATAGCCTCTCATTCATAAAAGTGGCACACTTCACACTTATGAACAAGACTCTACTAGACCTGGTTTGAGATATCCTAGAACCATTCTAAACCTTGTGCTCTGATACCAAGTTTGTCACCACCCAGGGGTACCCCCTATATGTAACAAGGCGTATAAGACCTTGAGAGGTCTCCTACAATCCACATAGCATATCATAACATAAACCATTACAGAATGGTACGAAAATTTAAATCATTTTAAACATAATAAAAGTCTTTTATAAAACGAGCGAAAGTCTAACATTATTCTCTCAAATCGTCTAACATAAGAGATAAAAAATCTTGGGACACAACCCATACAATATTCCAAGATGAAAAGAAATCCATGTAAGAGATAAAGGGGTGATCCAATCCTCGAATACAATGAGGCCACACCAAAACTTCACTTCCTTGATCAACTATGAACCTAGCCACATGTTTGTGTATCGAGAGCACCGAGTCCAACATTTTGATAAGAAATGTAGGCAAGAGTATGTCTTAGTACAAGAATGTACTAAATATGATAGCTTGCATAAACAACATATACATAAGAATTAGTCAACATAAGATATAAACCATAAGAATAATCAAGGCATAATAAGCATCATAATGAAAGAGAAATACATCCTTAAGTAACCTCAGTTAACCTTAGTCAAGACTTAGGTCATCCACTTCTAGTCAAGCTTACACCATGGAAGACCTATCTAGCAACACTCCTAGCTTATAATCCTCATAACATAATCACATTGTTCATACTTACTTTTGAAGACACGGGGATTCACCTCTATGCCTACCTTATAAAGGCTAATGTGTATTCACCTCTATGCCTAGCTTATAAAGGCTAATGCATATTCACCTCTTGCCTTACTTACTTTAAGACCATGGGTACTCGCCTTCACAATCACATCATATGACACATGTACTCACCTCCATGTCCATTCATTATAGTAAGAACATGTGGAATCACTTCTTGTTCAATTCTAAGGAGTATGGGAAATCACCACATATCATTCACATATGGAGGTCAAGGGTAGTCACCTCTAGCCTCATCATTCATTTAGAATTTTAGTCTAGATTCATTTTAGGTCAGAAACCATTTCAACCTAGAATCATTTGTGTGAGTAAACCTTTCACATTCATTCAATCATGCTTACACACTCATTGAGGAAAGTATCTCTTCCACACCACAACATCAACAATCAACAATTCATAGTCTAGGCTTTACTGTCAAATCACATCTCATACTCATCAATTATGCTTCATTTTCAGGAAATTCTATTCACAATTCATCTATCCTATAAGGACATACCTAACCCATAAAGTTTCCCTTCTTGGCATCAACCCAAATTATATCAATTCTACCCTAGAATCATAGGATAGGCATGGGTGCATGTAATTTCATCCTAAAAACATGCAATTCTATCAATTCAATTATAAAAAAATCATAATCCAATTAATTGGATCAACATTCATCATAACCCACAACATTGCAAGAAACTCTAACTAAAATTGGAGATTTAGACTTCACAATTGGGGAATTCTAGGGAACACCATGGGAGAAAGGATACCATGGATGAAAAGCCATTATACCTTAGTCACAAAGCCCACAAAAGCCAGAAGATTGGAGACTTGAATTGACCTTAGCTTCAATTTCTTCCTTCTTCTTCCAACTTCTAGGGAGAGAATATTTGAGTGGAGTTTTGGGTTTTTCTTTTGGGATTTGAGAGAATGAATTAATTGAGTGAATTTAGGGGTCTAAAATACTTATATAGGTGGTCTAAGTTTAGGCAAATGACACCACTTCAAATTAATTAAGAGCAGAAAAGACCCTTAAGTCCTCAACTAAGCTGTCCAGCCTCCACCCACGAGACCTCACTAATGGACTGTGGATGGACCTACGGTCCGTCCTGGTCAAGCTTGGTCTAGACAAAGACTTTTGGCCCACCTATGGCACCCCTGACCATGGGCCTTTAACCCATCCACGAGGCATGGGTCTAGGCGTGGGTCTACCTTAGGCAGTGCCTATGGTGCCGTATCCATGAGGCTCACCTACGGGGCATGGATCCAACCACGGGGCATGGTTGGCCCTCGTGGGTGACACCTGAAACTTTTAAAATTCACTAAGCTTTCCTCTTTAGGCAATGAGGTGTTACAACAACGCTTTATAATTAAAAATATTATAGATAGTCACCTAAAATAAATAAAGTCTAGTCCTAGCCATCATACACTACAAGAAAAAACCTTATTTAAGACCAAGATTTAGGGACGAGTGAATTATCACATCTCTAAAAGTGTATTTATTGGGAAGAGATTATATTTCGGTCCTTATTTGAACATTTTATTGACAAAGTATTAAATCTAGTCCATAAAAAAACAATTCACTGGTCCCAAAATCTATTGAGGGCCTTGAGTGGCAGCATATTTCCGCTATTTTTATACTAAAATATTGAAAATAGGAAAATTTCATTTTAGTCAAAACTTTAAGTGCTAAAAATTAAAGTATACAGAAGGGTATAAACATCGATCGTCTCTTTTATCTCAAAACATAGCAGCCCGTTGCCCTAGTTTGAGCTCTAAGATCGCCATTCCAACTGATCAAGGTCGTCACTTTGCCCTAATCTCAACTCTTTTTTTGCGATATCTTGACGTTTCTCTTGCCTAATCGCGTATTTTTGTTGTTATCGTTGCTGCTTTGCTCAAAATAGAATTCCATCCAAGCTTTGCTCGAAACAAAAATCTAGGTTGGTTCCTCTTTCGATCAAGTTGTTGTTTCTTCTATATGTTTTATTGATGTCATTTTTTCATTGTTGTATTCTAGCTACTCTTTTTGTTATTGCTGCTTAATCTTGACGTTCCTCTGCCCTAATCACATTTTTTTCTTGTATTGCTGCTCTGCTCAAAACAGATTTCTTCCCAACTTTGCTCGAAACAGAATTTCAGGTTTGTTCCACTTCCGATTGAGTTGTTGTGTTTCTTCTATATGTACTGATGTCATTTTTTCATTGTTATATTTAAGCTACTATTTTTGTTCTTCCTGCTTAATCTTGATATTCCTCTGCCCTAGTTGTGTTTTTGTTCTTGTATTATTGCTGCTTTGCTCAAAACAGATTCCACCCCAGCTTTGCACAAAACAAAATTACAGGTTGTTTCCTCTTCCGATCGAGTTGTTGTGTTTCTTCTATATGTTCTTTTGATGTTGTTTTTTCATTGTTTTATTCAAGCTTCTCTCTTTGTTATTCTTATTTTTTAACAATAAATAGGTTAATGGTTTCAAAATCTGGTCTCTTTTCAGTCATATAATGAAAATAGTCATATAACTTTAGGTGTAGTAATTTGAGTTGCTCATCTTGATATGAAGCTTGCGTTTGGCCTCCGACATTCTTCTTGTTAGGTGCAGAACTAATGTGTCTATGCCTAGTGGAGCAAAACTTTCGATTCATCTCAATCATATTGCAAAAGTGATCACTTTCATCCACAGATCTAACAAATCGACAACCTCATTATGTGCTATATTTCTCTATATTTTATAACTTGAATTCCATTGATTGAGGAGTAGTTGGCCCTGAATATCTTTTGAAACATGGAATATTTGAAATCAGCTGCCACGTCACCTATGAAAATATAGTATATTCAGTGGTATTATCTCAATGTTTTTCACCTGAATCAAGTCCTGCTGAGTTGAGCCTTAAATTTAACTTAATGATAGGCATCAAGGTACCATTGTATACTTATATTTGCGTAGCTGCATGCCTGATAATTTTGTTATTACTCGTTTTCTTGATTCTTTCTTCATGTATTAGTTTGAGGATGCGATTAAGTCATTCTTAACTTTAGGATAAGTTACTTATGAGCAAAGCCTTTTTAATCACAAACGACTACCAATAAGAATTTTTTTAATCACAAGCGACTATTCTGTGTAAGTACAAAGCTATTGAAGATAACATGTTTTAAGATAGGTAATATTTTATGTTTCTTAGTGCAATATTGTATGGATCTTAGTTTTTTTTTTTAATCCTTTATCCTTTTTAATAAAACTTTTATGTACTTTTCAAGGTTATGGCTCCTAGTAAGCAATGGATGCAACTAGTTGACCATCGGCTCAATGAAACCTATTTAGTAGGCGTGCAAAAGTCTTTGGATTATGGTTTTCAAAAAATAGGAGAAGAATATGAAATACGATGTCCATGTGTCAAATGTTATAATACAACTTTAGGAACATGTAAAACAGTTGAGACACATTTGCAAGTATAAGGAATAATTAAGAATTATACCTTTTGGTATCACCATGGAGAACATTTGGGTGAGCCATTGTCAGAATCTGAATTTGAATTTGAATCTAAAGATGGTGATGAAATAGAAGAATGTGATAGTGAGGATGAAGTAGAAGAACTATTAAGGGATTTGTATCCTAATCTTGATTGAGGAACTACACACTGATGGTGATGAAGAACCAAATGCTGAAGCAAAAAGATTTTACAACTTATTGAAGGATTTCGAGTAGGCTCTATATCAAAATTCCAAAGCTTCAATGCTTTCCTCTTTGATTAAATTGCTTCACATCAAAAGTATGGGTCGTTGGAGTAATGCGTCATTTACAATGTTATTGAAAATGTTGAAAAAGGAGTTGTTGCCTGATGGCGCCAATTTGCCAAATTCATATTATGAGGCAAAGAAGATAATTAAAGAACTCCTCCTTTCTTACAACAAAATTGATGCTTGTACTAATGATTTCATGTTATACTGGAAGGAGCATAGCCAACTCGATTCTTGCAAAGTTTGTGGGGCGTCTAGATGGAAGATAGCTACACATAGCAGGGAAACAAGGAATAAAAAAGGAAAAAAGATAGCATCAAAGAGCTTACGCTATTTTCCTTTAAAGACTAGACTGCAGAGGTTGTTTATGTGTACAAAGACATCTACTCTTCTGACATGCCATAAGGATAAAATAGTTGATGATGGAATAATGAGGTACCCAACTGATTCAATGGCATGGAAGTCATTTGATGAACTTCATCCTTCATTCGCAATCGAGCCTCGTAATGTTCGACTTGGACTTGCTAGTGATGGATTTTAGCTATTCCGAAATTCAAAAACCTCACATAGCATTTGGCCAGTGGTGCTTATTCCTTATAATTTACCACATTGGTTGTGCATTAAACAAGAAAATTTTATTTTGTCAATGCTTATTCCTGGTCCAAATGGCCCAAGAGATGCAATTGATATATATCTTCATCCTTTAATAGAGGAATTGAAGGAATTGTGGGAAGTTGGTATTGAGACCTATGATGCGTCAGCTAGAAAGAATTTTAAGTTGCATGCTTCTTTGTTGTGGACCATCAATTACTTTCTAGCATATGAAAATTTATCTGGATGGAGTATAAAAGGAAAATTGGCATGTCCATGTTGCAATAAAGACACTTCATAAACTCGATTGTGTAATGGTAAGAAGCAGTGTTATATGGGCCATCGTTGTTACCTTTCTCACAATCACAAATGGAGGAATGAGAAGAAGTCATTTGATGGTACAGAGGAGAGAAGACCCCAGCCACAAATGTGTTCTGATATTGAGATACTTAATCAAGTACAGGATCTTGAAAGGCTACAATTATCCAAGGATCCAAAGAAAAGGAAGAAGATATCACATGAAAATCGAAAGGATAATTGGAACAAAAAAAATATCTTTTTTGAACTTCCATATTGGAAGAGTCTGTTGTTGCGACAAAATTTGGATGTTATGCATATAGAAAAAAATATATGTGATAATATTATGGTGACAATCATGAATGTAAAAGGAAAGACCAAGGACACAATTAATACTCGGTTAGATCTGCAAGAAATGAACAGTAGGCCATAATTGCACCCTATCCAAAAGGGGGGAAAATTGAAGTTCCAAATGCATGCTACACATTGTCTCCCGAAGATAAGCACAAGTTATGCCTTTTCCTAAAGAATCTAAAGGTTCCTGATGGATTTTCATCTAATATTTCTCAATCTGTGAACCTGAAAGATCACAAGATATGTGGGTTAAAAAGTCATGATTGTCATGTTCTTCTACAACATTTACTCCCTCTTGCACTTCGTGGTATGTTGTCCAAAGAAGTTTGTGAACCTCTTATTGAGCTATCTTTATTTTTTTGTATTCTTGGATCAAAGGAGTTGAGAATTGATAACTTGGAACATATTGAAGCTCAAAATCCCATTACACTTTGTAAGTTATAAAAGATCTTCCCACATTCATTTTTCGATGTCATGGTTCACTTACCTGTTCATTTAGCTACTGAAGCTAAGATTGCTGGACCGATTCATTATCGATGGATGTATCTTATGGAACGATGGTTATATTTTCTAAAATCTTTCATTGGTAATAGGGCATGTCCTGAAGGTTGTATTGCAGAGTGATACATTGCAAATGAATGTATGACCTTATGTTCAATGTATCTACATAGAATTGACACAAAATTTAATCGGCTTGAAAAAAATTATGATGGGGGTTTAAAGCAATCTAATGGAGGTTTATCACTATTCTGTCAACCCGAAAAAACTTTGGGAGCTAAAACTGCATTTGAGCTTGAAGCAGATGAATTAGAACAATCATACATATACATATTGGAGAATTGCGATAAAGTCTTACCATATCTCGAGTATGGAGAGTTATTTCATATCTTCTCATTATTATTTCCATAGGATTATTTATTTATGGTTCACTTCAATTTTGTAGGGAGTTTGCACAAACTCATGAGAATGCTCGCCACTTGTCTGATGTAGAATGGAATCGACAATTTATTGAATGATTTAAAGATAGGGTGAATAATACATAAACATAAAATTTGATATTTTAATATTGTAATAGTCATTCTAATGTAACATCCTAATTGTTATGATAGGTTGCACAATTGCATAAAGGATATTCTATTCGTATCATGGAAGGTCTTCTCTCGCTTTCACGCGGTCCTAACCGATATTCAACGCATTCTAATGGTTACATTGTTAATGGATATATATTTCATGTAGAATATTATGATAAAAAGTTAAGGACTCAAAATTGTGGTGTCGTTGTATTGGGTGAGAATGATAAAGATATTGAGAACTTTGATTACTATAGAGTTTTAATAGATGTGATTGAGTTGCAATTTGTCATAAATAGAAGAGTGACTTTATTTCGTTGTAATTGGTTTGATGTGTATGATGAAATAAAAGGAGTTAAGAAAGATGAGTACGATTTCATGAGTGTTAATCTAGATAGATTCTTGAAAACAAATGAGCCATTTGTTTTAGCGGACCAAGCATCTCAAGTTTTTTATGCTAATGATAATTCCAACAAAGGTTGTCAAGTAGTGAGGAAGACTCAACCTCGTGATTCCTATGAGATTGTGGAACAAATGGAT
>JAJOOP010029655.1:0-25464 GCA_029582705.1 Solanum chacoense | reverse complement strand
ATCATACTTGGTACATATTTGTACTAACACATACTCTTGCCTACATTTTCCAAAAAGTAGCGTTCAACCTTACAGATTTCCACTTTCATGACTAGGGATTTCATATTGAAGATTGAAAATTAGTGAGTCCTCATCTCTCGAGGACCAAGCTTGATTTCATTTTTTGATTCCTTTCAGTTTTCAAACCTGATGTACGGGCTACGCCCCGATTAATCTTATGTACTAGATGTCTTTGAGATGTTGTTTAGACTTCCACGTTTCACTATAAAACTTTTTTATGATTGAAATTGTCATTTAAATCTCTTATATTCTATTATCTTGTATGATGAATGGTAGTTGGCTTGTATGGGGCCTCTGGGGTCTTATACGCTATGTTACGCCTCGGGGCCACCTTGGGTCATGAAAAACATAGTATTAGAGCACAAGGTTTAAAAAGGTCCAACGAAGCCTCATCAGCCACATCAAGTAGAGTCTTGTGCATGAGTGTGAAGCTTGCCACATTTATGAATGAGAGGTTATAAGATATTTAGGAAACTCCACTTCTTTCATTATGCTAAAGTTGTACGATAAAGTTTTACTCTATAATGTCTCTCTCCTAATCCTTATCTAATTCTCTACAACATATGGCCACTTGAAGGGCATATACTAGAAGGAATGAGAGATAGAGTGTGAATCAAGAGGCTCCTCCTCAAGCTCCTCAAAATCTGGTTAATCTTTTTGTAGAGCAAGTCACTAATGCGGAGCTTAGGGCTGCTTTTCAATTGTTGGCTCTAGTCTTGATGGCCCAAGCATATAGGGAGGTTGTGGCTCCAGTGAACCCAAATATGGGTATGACGGCAACTAGACTGAGAAAGTTCACTAGAATGAATCCTCTGAAGTTTCACAATTCTAGAGTTGAGGAAGACCCTTAAGAGTTCATTGATGAGGTTTACAAGGTGTTGATGTTCATGGGAGTGACGCCGGTAGAAAAGGCGAAAATGGCCTCTTACCAACTTAAGAGTGTTTCTCAAATATTGTTCAACCTATAGAAGGAAGGAAGAACAGATCATGTGGGTTCTCTTGATTGGGAAAAGTTCAATGTTGCTTTCCTTGATAGGTTCTTTCCTCTTGAGATAAAGGGAGGCAAAGGTGCTTGAATTCATCAACTTTCGTCAAGGAAATGTGAGTGTGAAGGAATATGCTTTGAACTTCACACAATTTTCTCGATATGCATCTAATATGATTGTCGAACCTAGGGCCAAGATGAGTAAGTTTGTTTCGGGTGTGTCCTAGATTAAAGTTAAGGAATATCGTACCACTATGCTTATAAATGATATGAACATTTCTCGTCTCATGGTCCATTCTCAACAAATTAAAGAGGAGAAATTTAAGGAAAGTTATATGAAGGCAAAGAGGGATAAGACCGATGATGGTAACATCTCACATTCAAGATCCGATGGACATGGTCGTTCTAAGTTCCGACAAAGCTTTTCAGGCCAAGGTTCATCTAATGTTCCTCCTAAGTTGAGCAAAGATAGGGTGCCTAACCCTAAGCCACAAGGAGGAAATGGTAGTGGATTTTTATTGCCTATTTGTGCTAAGTGTGGAAAGAAGCACGAGGGTAGATATCTTATGGGTTCGAACGCTTGCTTTTGTTATGGTAAGATGGACCACAAGATAAGGGATTGCCCCTCAATTTCTAAGAATGAGAGACATAATTGTCGATGGGCTCAACCTAATCCTTTATCTTGTCCTAGCGGAAGTCAGAAGCAAAATATATTTTATGTACTTCACACTCGTGGTGAACAAACAAATTCTCCTGATGCGGTTACCAGTATGTTGAAAGTGTTCCAACTAGATGTTTATGCCTTACTTAACCCCGGTGCTACATTTTATTTTGTGACGCTATATGTGGCTATGAGGTTTGATATTCTTCCGAATGTGTTGTTAGATCCTTTTTATGTATCTACTCCTCTTGGTGATTCTGTTAGGGCAAAGAGGTTCTATAGAAAGTGTCACATCTTTTTTCCCATAGATTCACTCATGTAGACCTTATAGAGCTTGATATGCTAAATTTTGATGTTATCCTTGGTATGGATTGGTTGCACTCATGTTATGCTTCTATTGTTGTAGAACCGGTGTAGTCAAGTTTCAGTTTACAAATCTTAGAGTGGAAAGGGGGAAATTCTATGCCTAAGGCTTAGTTTGTCCTTGTCTTAAAGCTAAAAAGTTGATTTCGAAGGGTTGCATTCACCATCTAGTTAGGGTGAGGGATATAAATTATGAGACCTCTATTCTTGAGTCGGACCCAGTTGTAAATGAGTTTCCGAAAGTATTTCCTAATGATTTACCCGGTATTCCTCCTAAAAGGGAAATAGACTTTGGTATTGACCTTTTCCAAATACGCAACCTATATGTATTCCTCCTTATCGTATGGCTCCTACATAACTAAAAGAATTAAAAGATCAATTGAAAGATTTGTTGGATAAGGATTTCATCCGACCAAGTATCTCTCAATGAGGTGCTACGGTTTTGGTTGTAGAAAGAAAGATGGTTCGTTTCGTATGCGTACGGACTACCAACAATTGAAAAAGGTTACCATTAAGAATAAGTATCATTTCTCAAGGATAGATGATTTGTTTGACCAACTTCAAGGAGCAAGCTACTTCTCTGAGATCTACCTCTGGCCAAGTTATCACCAATTAAGGGTGAAGGAAGATGACATTTCGAAGACAGTGTTTTGAACTCGATATGGTCATTATGAGTTTTTAGTGATGTCATTTGGTTTGACCAATGCTCCAGCGACATTTATGGATTTGATGAATAAGATATTTAGACAATACCATGACATATTTGTGATTGTGTTCATTGATGATATATTGGTCTATTCGAAGATTGAAGATGAGCATACCGATCATTTGAGGCATCTGTTGAAAGTCCTCAAGGATAAACAACTCTTTGAAAAGTTCAGCAAACGTGAATTTTGTCTAAGGTCCATGGCTTTTCTTGGGCATATTGTTTCCGATAAAGGAATTGAGGTAGATCCTAAGAAGATGGATGATGTTAAGAGTTTGCCTAGACCTCTATCCCCTTCAGATATTAGAAGTTTCTTGGGTTTAGCCGATTACTATAAAAGGTTTGTTGTAGGGTTTTCTTCGATTTCTTCTCCTTTGACAACATTGACTCAAATGAAGGTTAAGTGCATACGGTCTAAAGCGTGTGAGAAGAGTTTTCAAGAATTGAAAGATAGACTTGCTTCCGCTCCGATGTTGAGATTACCAGAAGGGACTGATGGTTTTGATGTTTATTGTGATGCCTCAAGAACTGTGTTAGGGTGTTTTTTTAGGCAAAATGGGAATGCTATTGCCTATGCTTCAAGACAAGTTAAGATTTATGATAATAATTATCCTTCCCATGACCTTGAACTAGCGGCAGTTGTTTTTGCCTTAAAGATTGGGAAGCATTATCTATATGGTGTTCATGTAGATGCTTTTACCGACCACAAGAGTTTGCAGTATGAGTTAACCAGAAAGATCAAAATCTTCACCAAAGAAGATGGTTTGAATTATTGAAAGAATACGACATGAGTGTTCTCTATCACCCTACTAAAGTAAATGTGGTGGCGGATGCTCTTAATCGATTGTCGATGGGCAGTGTTTCTCATATTGAGGATAATAAGAAAAGAGTTAGTTTGAGATGTTCATAGTTTGTCCTGATTAGGTGTTTGGTTAGTTGACTCTACCAAGGGTGGTGTTATGATTCACAATGGTTCAGAATCGTCTTTTGTGACTTATGTGAAGGCCAAGAAAGGTCTTGATCATACTTTTGTTGAATTGAAGGAAGCGGTGCTTAAAACTTATGTTGAGGCTTTCTCCCAGGCGGGATATGGTGTGTTTCTATATCAAGGTCGTTTGTGTGTTTCTAATGTAAATGACTTGAGAGAACAGATCTTGTTAGAAGCCCATAGTTCTCGATATCCCATTCACCCGGGAGCCACCAAGATGTACTATGACTTGTCGGAGGTCTATTGGTTGAGTAGGATATAGAAGGATATTGCAAAATTTGTGGTTAATGTCATAATTGTCAACAAATTAAAGTTGTGCATCAAAAGCTGAGAGGTTTATCCAAAGCTATTAGCATTCCTACATTGAAGTGGGAAGATTTGAACATGGCCTTAATTGTTGGTTTGCCTCACACCCATCAACAATATGATTTGATTGGGTTACATGGATTGAATGATGAAATCAGCTCATTTCATTGCCATCAAGGGTTCTTATTCAGTCGAAGAGTATGCTAAGTTCTATTTGAAGGAAATGGTGAGGTTTCATGGGTGCCTTTATCCATTATCTTTGATCGTGGTACCCAAATCACTTCTCAGTTTTGGATTTTTTTCTAAAAGGGTCTTGGTACTTGTGGTAAGCTTAGTACAGCCTTTCATCCGCAAATTGATGGTTAAGCGGAGCGTACTATCAAAACTTTGAAAGATATGTTGAGAGCATGTGTAATTGACTTCAAGGGTAATTGGGATGATCACTTACCTTTGATTGAGTTTGCGTTTAATAATAGCTATCATTCCAGTATTGGTCTAGTTCCATATGAGGCTCTATATGTAAGAAGGTGTAGATATCCTATAGGCTGGTTTGAAGTGGTTGACGTCGCCTTAATAGGTCCCGAATTGGTAGATGAGGCTATCGAGAAAGTTTGGCTAGTTAGAGAAAAGTTATAAATGGCTCAAAGTGGACAAAAGTCTTATGCCGATGTTAGAAGAAGAGATTTTGAGTTTGATGTTAATGATTGGGTCTATTTGAAAATTTCACCCTGGGTAATGAGGTTCTGCAAGAAAAGAAAGCTTAATCCCCAATATGTGGGTCCCATATCAGATTTTGAGATGAATTGGCAAGATTGCTTATGAACTTGATTTGACTAATTACTTGGCATTGATACATCTACTTTTCCATGTTTAATTGTTGAAAAAGTGTGTTGGAGATCCGACATCTATAGTTCCCTTAAAAGGGTTAGGAGTTAAGGAGAATCTTTCTTATGAGGAAGTCCCGATTGAGATTTTAGACCGGCAAGTTAAGAAGTTGAGAAATAAAAAAGTTGCTTCTGTGAAAGTTCCTTGGAGGAATCAGTTAGTTGAGGGTGCTACTTGGGAGGCCGAGGCCGATATGATGTCCCGCTATCATCATCTCTTTCCCTCCGTCCCTACAAAAGCATGAGGTATTTAGCTCCTCATGGTTTACTCATTGGGTGTTGTGTGTCTTAGATATTCCCATGATTCTTCTCATTATCCATGATTCATGAAAAGCATAAATTTTGAGAAATATGAGTGTACTTGATTGATTTCTACTTTTTTATGTGCATTTGAGCATGAGATGCATATAGATATCATGAATATGACGTTTTGAACATTCTTTAGCTTAGAGTTGATATTTCCTCGTTGGATATGTGCATTTATGCGATTGCATTTATGTTGGGTTGTTAGATTAAGTTTCTACCTTCTTTATGAGGTTTTTAATCTCATTCGAGGACGAATCATCCCAAGGGGGAGATAATGTAACACCTCGAATTCGAGGGAAGTACAAATTTCAGTCTTTCAAAAAATCTGGTGCTAGAACCGACAGACGCCACCAACAGTCCATCGTCTGACACACAGACCGTAGGTAGGCCTATGGTTGGTAAGTCCATCTTTCCAAAAATGTTTCAGTTCTTTTTGAACGGTTCACCAAAACGGTCCGTCATCCAATGCACAAGGCGTAGATAGGTGATGAGTCGGGAATTTCGATTCATTTAGGGCTTAATATTCAAGGAATTAATGTCCTCAATGCCTATTTTATGCCCATAGCTGATGTTAAAATGTTAATTTGCAGCAATGAAGTTAAAAAAGCAAGGCAAGGACATTATAAGACAAAAATGAGCGAAAAAGGTGAAAAAGTTGAAGGAAAGCAAAGTTGGTACTCGCCAAAGCAACTCAGTGACTCGCTGAGTGGACCTTTAGCTCACCAAAAGATCCAGAGTGTCAGCCCTTGGACATTACCAACTTGGTGAGAACACTGGTGGTTCGGCGACGCGCCGAATAGATCGACAAGGCTGATTTCAATCGCCAAATGCTACAAAATGATTTTGCTAAAAAAGGCACGCCAAAAAGGCGAGAAGGGGAGAACTCGGTGCTTCACCGACTAGTTGGCGAGCCTGACTTATTTCGCAGAGTGGACTCTGTGCTTCAATTCTGGGAACGTATAAATTCAATTCTGAAAAAAAAAAAGGAGCTCCCACATTGTCCATTTCTGGGATTTTGATCTTGAACATTCTAAAACATTATTTTTACATTTTTGAGTAGACATTTAGGGTTTGTGAGATTTTGAGCTTCAATTTGAGCATTTGGAGACTTGAGGATTAATTCCCAATATGATGGAAAACATCGTTGGTAAAGATTTCTTGTTCTTTATTATATTTGGCTAAAACCCTACATTAATTAGCTATTATTTACTGAGTTTATTGTTGATTTGAAGTGGGTTACATTAATAGTTTGTGTTTTAATTGAGGAATTGTAGTTGCAAATGCAATTCTAGTTAGTACTCTATACTTGCTTGAGAAAGAAGTGTTAGAGTTAAATTATTAGTTGATGATTGTATTGATGGTGTTGTGAGAACTTAGCTTGAGAAAGTGGGTTTGAAGGCAATCTTACAAATCTAGCTTGAAAAAGTAAATTGATTAAGGTAATTGGTTGTTAATCCGTATTTTGCTTGTTGAGGTTTGAAGGAACTCACTTGTACGCAATAGTTGATTGAGAAATGGCTATTGAACTTAAAACCTAGCCTACCCACGGATATTCAACGACTTTCAATAAATAATAATCAACCATTACGTGAAATTGTGGCATTCAATTTAGCACACTCCCAATAAACCTTCTCTATTTGTTTAACCCCGAATTTAGTAGTCGTAATTTGGTTACCCAAATCCGCCTATTTGACATTAATTCTCAAAACCTTGTCATTTACTTTATTGTTGCAAAATGTCTACATCTACAAATGATTAGAACACCATTTTACTTCTTAATCAAATTCTTTATCGTACCACTCCCTGTGGGATTGACCCCAACTCTTAGTTAGGTTTATACTTGTAAGCGACCGCGTACACTTAGAATTCGATGAAGTGTAGTTGAGCGTTATCAATAGGTCTCGTAGGTAAGTCCCAGACTTATAAATTCTACGGTTAAAAGTTGAAACCCACGGCCCATCGTTGGGATCACAGCCCATGGGTGGGTCTCGTCTTTCGAGTCCAAAATTATTGGTCTCTGATATTATCGACGCCCAACCAGGACAGTCCGTGAGTTGATCGACGGACCGTAGGTTGTGGTCTCCTGTGAGCTCGACAGTTATTTTCTTAAGGGCTTTTTTGTCTTTTTCTAATTATTCTTGCCTAATACTATGTTGTTTTACCCTTCACCTATACCCCTATATAAGTACATTTAACCCCAAATTTCTCCAATCTAAATCATTCTCTCAAATTCCTAAAAGAAGAACAAGTCTTCTTCCGCAAAATAATTCTCTCTCTAAGAAGCTTAAAGATAAAGGAGTCAACCTACGGTTTCAAGTCAAACCTCATATTCTGCCATTGAAGACAAGATCTTGGCATTAAGGTATGATAGTTTTCATCCATGAGGCCCTTTCCTTCATGGAGTTGCCGAATTCTCCAATTTACAAAGTTAGAAATCTCAAATTGAGTTAGGGCTTTCTTCCATGTAATGGGTTCTTTTCAATATTGATTTACTTGATTGATTTATGAACGTTTATGTATGAATTGATACAATTTCATGATTTTAAGATGAATCCCCATGAACCCATGTCTAACCCATGTTTTCTAGATATTGATAATTGAAAGTGGGTTTTGAACTATGAAAGGTCGATTATGGAATTTTGCATGTTCTTATGAAATTTTTAAGAGATATGATGTAGATTTCTTTGAGAGTAAAAACATATATGTTGTTATCGTGGTTAATTGTTGTGAAAGGGTTGCTCACATAACTACCTCTTGCATGAATGTGAAAGGTTTTCTCACATAAGGGATTCTAAGGTTGAAATGTCATCTCACCTATAATGAATCAAAGTTAAGGAGCT
This sequence comes from Solanum chacoense, assembly GCA_029582705.1. NCBI lineage: Eukaryota > Viridiplantae > Streptophyta > Magnoliopsida > Solanales > Solanaceae > Solanum > Solanum chacoense. The sequence goes on along the minus strand of JAJOOP010029655.1, from coordinate 17,365 downwards.
ATTCTAAAATTGAGGCAAGCAGTGATTACCCATGACATCTAATTAAAGACAATAGGCGATTACCCATGTACTAAGATGTAAGGACAAGAGGAGATTGCCCAAGTTCCTTAAAGAAATGAATAAGAATAATAGATATTTCGTGGGAGTTGTGCTTAGCACAAAGTGGACAAGTGGCAATTACCCATGTCCCATGAACTATGTGTCACCATAGGATTGTCTAGATAGACATTAGCTAGTGGATCGATGTAAGCTAGATATTCATGGTCTTACCTTGGCAAGTAGGACACCCCTTTTCAGTATGGGAGACACTGAATTTTGTGATGACAGCTCACATGGTCTTATATGTTGGTTAAAGGTAAATCTCCCACAATAATGAATTAAGGTTTCTTCAAGAAGTATCTCACATGTGTTTTAAGATGATGAATATTTGCATTGACCATGTTTTATGATTTATGTATTCTAACGCTTTTTATATCATGTTTTATCTTGGTCATTACATACCACAAAAATTATCCCTTTAAAGTATGTTTTCAAATGTTTTAAGCATGGATATCATACTTGGTACATATTTGTAATAACGCATACTTTTGCCTACATTTCCAAAAATGTAGGGTCCGACCTTAAATATTCACATTTTCGTGGCTAGGGATCTCATATTGAAGATTGGTGAGTCCTCATCACCCGAGGACCGAGCTTGATTTCCTTTTTGTCTTTACTTTTAGGTTTTGAACATTATGTACGGGATTCGCCATGACCAATCTTATGTACTAGATGTCTTTGAGATGATGTTTAGACTTTCGCTTTTCTCTATAAAACTTTGTTATGATTGATACTGTTGTTTAAGTCTCTTATATTTTAGTTTCTTGTATAATGAATGCTAGTTGGCTTATATGGAGCCTCTCGGGGTCTTATACGCCATGGTATACCTAGGGGTGGTCACCTTGGGTCGTGACAGTGATAGAGAACACACATGTCATAGTCCTTTAGTAACTCAAACCACCTTCATTGGACAAGATTTAGATCCTTCTTTTTAAAACCATATTGAAAACTTTTGTGGTCGGTAAAGACATCAACTTGAACACCATACAAGTAATGTCTCTAAATCTTTAAACCAAACACAACCGCCGCTAGTCTAAGTCATGAGTAGGATAGTTCTTTTCGGGCTCTTTAAGTTGCCTTGAGGTATAGGAAATAACTTTCTCATTTTGCATAAGGACACATCCTAACCTAATTCTTGAAGCATCACAATAAACAACAAACCCATCGGTTCCTTCCGGTCAAGTAAATACATGAGGGGAAGTTAGTCTATATTTCAATTCCCGAAAACTCTTTTCACATGCTTTCGACCATAAGAATTTGACTTTCTTTTGAGTTTATACCGCCAACGGAGAGGCAATTGAGGAAAACCCCTGATGAGTTGGGGATTTCCACTCATTTAGGGTTTAATATTCAGGGATTTAGTGTCCTCAATGCCTATTTTATGCTCATAACTGACGTTAATATGTTAATATGCAGCAATGAAGGCAAAAGAGTATGGAAAGGACATTATAAGGCAAATAGGAGCGAAAAAGCCAAAAAAATGTTGAAGGAAAGTAAAGTTGGTACTCACCAAAGCCACACGGCGAGTCATCGAATGGACCTTCAACTCACCTAAAGATCGAGAGTGCTAGCCCATATACAAAACCATCTTGGCGATCGCACAAGTTAATCGGCGACTTGCAGAACAGATCAGCGATGTCGATTTAACTCGCCAAATGTTACAGAAAAAGTGATGAAAATCCATGCTAAGAAAGTGAGAAGAGGAGAACTCGGTGCACTGTCGGCCAGTTCGGCAAAGCCCGACTCACTTCGCTAAAAGTTACAAAACGAATTGGTGAAAAGACACACCAAAAAGGGGAGAAGAGGAGCACTCGGTGCATCGCCGACTAGTTTGGCGAGCCCGACTTACTTCACCGAGTTGACACCGTGTTGAAATTTTGGGAACGTATAATTGCAATTTTCAAAAAAAAAAAAAAGGAGTTCCCACATTGTTCACTTCTGCATTTTTGAGTTTTTACATTCTAGAACTTTGTTTTTACATTTTTTAGTAGAGATTTAAGGATTGTGAGACTTTTAGCCTAATTTCTAGAATTGTGGTCAGCTGAAAATTCTTTGCCGGAAAATTACACCATATAGAGAGGTCAAATTTCAGGTTTAAGGGATAAATAATAAATGTTGAACATCCTTGACATAATCTCTTCTGTGGCACAGCGGTTATGTGTGTTCATTTCCACCCAAGTTGCGAAGGTTTGAATCCCACAGAGTGCACAACATTTCTGGTTTTATTTTGAGAGCAGAACACAACCTCACACACCATTACTATTTTCCTCAAGTTTCTTAATTATTAATATTACAATTTAAATAATATTGAGAGCAGAACACAACCACACACACCATTATTATGTTTCTCAAGTTTCATGATTATTAATATTACAATTTTAATAATATAGAGTAACATATATGAATGCATTATTTTAATTTTGAATATTTAGATATCATGTATTTCTAATTTTTATCTATGATATAATGCACTTTCGAATGGTGAAAACAAAAAAGCCAACATTTTACATTAAAAATTTGTGTTTATATATGTTAACAACTTTAAACCCAAAGCTAAAATCAACGCATGCATTTTATCTTCTTTCTTTTTTTAAGAAATTTTTTCTACCGGTGTGATTTATGTTTCATAAAGCTAGACGCATTTGTTCTATCAATATATCACTTAAAAACAATAATCATATATTTTTATCATATAAAATCAATGCATCAAAAAGACAACAAAATCTATTGTTTGTATTTGATATTAACAAATGTTGAGATCGTTCAAGGTAGAATCCCTAGGTTAAACAAATAACATTCAACTCACTTATTAAAAAACAATCATGAACACCCTTCATGAAATTTTTGGCTCTGCCACTGTTTTGTCGTGAACTGATTTTGTTGTAGTTGAATTATCTTATTTGTGCTCTTTGTTGGCTACTCTTAAACATGTGAAGAGATGAGTGTTAATAGGAGCATTGCTAGCCAACTTGGGAACAATGATGACTTTGGGAATTTACATGATATCAATGATGATCAGTTGGGAATTATGGATGCCACTCAATTGCCCCAACTGTGGAAAATGGGGTGTTTCACGTGACCAGCACAATGTTGCAGTTGTAGGAAATGAAAGGTCTCTTTGGAGGACATGCTCATAAGGACCCTCATGATTACATCCGAAACTTCACGGATGTGTGTGGGCCATTTTGTTTCAATAATATCACTCCAGAGTCACTCTGACTACTTCGTATGTTTTCCTTTTCTCTAATGGGGGAAACAACGAAGTGGCTGGCCGATTTACCAAGGGAATCAATTACTTCTTTGGATGAGCTTACTGATGCGTTTTATGAAAGGTTTTCCCTCCTTCGAAGAAGTTTAAGTTGAGGGTTTAATATTATGCACTTCAAGCGAGTAGATGGCGAACCTATTCACGAAACATGGTTAAGGTTGCCAAAATTATTGCTCCAATGCCCAACTCACGGGCTATCGGACTATGTGTTGTTGCAATATTTTTATCAGAGCCTCGACACAGTCAACAAATGTATGGCAGACCAGCTCATTCGAGGAAGAATCATGCAACAACTGTTTGACATAGTGTCTACCATTCTTGATTAGATGATGAAAATCAATCGCGCTTGGTATACTAGAGAAAATCATGTGTCTCCTTTGAAATTTGGGATAAAAAAGGAGAAAATGGAATACCAAGAGCGAGACGAAAACATGGCCAAAATGATGACCCAAAAGGACTTATTGACGAAATATATCATGGGAAGTGGTTGCAAGGCTATGAATGCGTTAAGAATTAATAGTGGAGTATATCCTAATGAAGCACACTTTGAGTCCATGTACCATGAAGAAGTTCTTTTCTTGACAAACCAGCCATAGGGTTCTCATCCAAACTATCCAAGGTCAGGCGAGAATCAAGGTTGGAACAGGGAGCGTGATGATGGTTGGAGAAACTGAGATAGGGAATGACGTGACTGTGGTACAAATTAGAGGGAGAGGGATGGCAACAATGCTTGCTATGTACCTCCCCATGTGCTTCAAAAGCCAAAAGAGCCAAGGGTTGATCCTGAAAATTTTCGCACCAAAGATATGCTTGCTCGTATTTTCAACAAAGTGGAAGGATCGGACAAAATGATAAAGGAAATGAAAGATGACGTCTCTTCTTTGAACCAAATTGTTACTTCACACTTGGTTTCTATTAACCAGCTGGAAATACAGATGTGCCAAATCTCGTCTCATTTAAATCAAAGGCAAAAACGAGGTTTACCAAGTGATATCATGGTTAACCCAAAGAATAAAGCTTGAAAGCATGTCTTTGTCATGCCACGACGTTAAATAAGGCACTTCTTGGGAGGCAATCCAATTTTTAGTTTATGTTATTTGAATAATGGTTGTTGGATGTGCAAATTGAAAATTTAAAGTTTGGGAGAAATAGGCTAATAGACGAGCTAGAACCCACCCGACAAATCACTGAGTGGTTTGGAGAGCCCGAAGTGGATCTCCCTTTTACCAACCAAATGGTTGGAGTTCTAGTAACTTCGGTGAGAAAAGTTCCATTCAGCGCATCACCGAATGGGTCGGCGACATAAGTATCAACCGTCGGCTGAGGTGCAAACGAAAGAGTCAAAAGGCTTCCGACCATTTTAAATTCAAAACTCCTCTTTATTTTGCATTTTTCACCTTTTGCATCCTCTCAACTTCATATTAGATCATAGTTTATGTTAAATTTTTGCGTCGGTGTCATTGAGGGATTGGAGTTCTTTGCTTTGCTTGCTTTCACCTTTGGCCGAGTCATTTATTTGTCTACTTCTGAGGTTGGTATACTGAATTTACTTTAATTTCTTGCGATATTCTAAGCGTGTTGTCATAATTGCTAAGAATTATCATATATCCTTGTGTGCCTGGTTTGATTTTGAATTTTTGGTTGTTAATCAAACTTGTTAGATATCGTGTTTAGCCCATCGTATTTTGAATGTCATGTTAAAATTGCTTAAAATTGTGGATTTGTGGTTGTAGCATGTTTGGTTTGATATGGGTGAAGTCTAAGTAACCTGAATCACACTAAACAACTTTAATTTTCACAATGACGGATCGAGTGATGTCGTTCATAAGGGAAAAGGCATTGATTGATCGATTCTAGATAATTTGGGGGAAGTCGTAGCACCGCGGAGTTAGTAATGATATCGGCTAGGCGTGAATTGCATCGAAAGGGCTTGCATTTGGTTATCGTAGATTGTGCAATGAAAATTGGGGGTCAAGGTAAAAATCAGGCATAAGAGGCCATTCGAGGAGCTTAGTCGAGGTCGCCGAATGTCTCGATGATTCATTAACTGATCCTCTACATCGCCATTTTTGCCCTAAAATATAGTTGTTGGATTCTTTAACATTCGGCGAAACGCCTATGCTCACCGAGTTTACTCGACAACTCAATGAATGCATTTGTTATCGTCTTTTTGAAGCCCTGATTGTTGAAAATCATTTTGTGATATTTAAACGATCCACCTTATGCTCGCCGATCTAATTTGATGTGTTGTCAACTGACCCTGTACCTCAATGATTTGTGCTGATTTTCTTGCATATTTGCTGTTTAATTTTTACTGAGTTCTCTATGGTTCGTCGAATGAGCTCGGCGACTCACCGAGTTGAGCGGCAAATTTTCCTGCAAATTTCAATATTGATACTTCACTAGCCCTTAATATCCGCATTTGTTTGATTTGTATTGTTTTAAAGATATGGCTAGACCTAAGGTTCCTGGAAAGGTTCCACTACCTCGGAATAAAGCAAAAGGGGTGTTCATTTCTACGGAGGTTTCCCCTCCAAGATCAATGCGACCAAAACTTCCTCCAGTAGGGGGAAGGGCACAGGTAAGGGAAAATAGCCAGAGAAGACGAGTTAAAGCAGTTCCAGCTCCGACAGCATGGGTGTCTATTCAACCCACCTCAGTACATCTGAGTCTGACCGTGAGGAAGAGGTTGGGTCCAAAACTCCGGACTATGAGTCCGAGCAAGCGGATTATTAGACCATTAAGCGAAGACGGGCTGAGTTGCGCTCTAAAGCGCCATATGATCCGGTGAGACTCCTGGCACCCTAAAACTTCGATCACCTCCAGTACAGGCAGAAAAGCAGGCACCCCAAGTGCCCCCAATCGGGCACCTCCGCCACGCTCGATAAACAGGTTAAAGGCAGCCAGTATGAGAACTATTCTGGAAGAAAAGAAGTTGTCCACCGATGGGGTAGTAGACAAGTACCCAGCAGTGTGGGACACACTCTAATTCCAGAAACTCAAGCAGTTCGCTAAACCCCAAAACCCATATGTTCCAACATGGGTCTGAGATTTTTATTATTGTTATGCCCATTTGCTTCCAAAAAGTAAGAAGAAGGCCGAAGCAGGGGCACCACTAGAGTTCATAGAGGTGCGGGGGAAGAAGGTTAAATCCAGTGAGACTGATATAAATGAGTTGCTTGGTTGCACAGTCCGAGTGACGCACACTTTGAGTACTATTCTATAGACCAAGTCGTTAGACAACTTGAATGAGTGGTTGGCTCCATTACTGACTCATAAATCTCCTCCATTTATTGAGGCACGGGTCCCAATTGAGAGGAGGGACATTCACATTGTGGCTTGGTATTGGTTCGGGTTCATTAGCAACACCTCGGTATTCGACACCCGAAGGTTGCACTCTCGGGTGCATTATTGATTGGGAGAGTCTGAATATAGGGTCAATTATTGCACAAGAGATGGCCATGAGAACAAAGTAGAGTCAGACTTCATTACCTTTTGTTGTTCTCATATATGAGTTGTGCCACCGGGCAAGAGTATCGTTCGTGGCTAAGACGGATGTTGTGGGCACTCCCACCTCTTCTACTGATATTCGAAGGATTGAGACGGAGTATTTGAAGGATCAGTTCGAGAGGAGGAGGAAACCACCGGTAGATACATCCCCAGCTGTCGATGTAGACACTTTTGAGATAGAAACTACTCCTTCCACTCAAGTTAGCGAGCTAATTACTGATTCAAACACACCTCATCCAATTCTAGATGCAACCAATCGTTAAGCAGTATAAAACAAAATGAAGAGTTGGGGTCGAATCCCACAGGGAGCAGTACGTGTTCAAATTTAATTAAGAAGTACGGATGTAGTCTTACTAGATATAGGAATAGAAATTATTGAAAAAGACATATAAACAAGTCAAAAGGGGTGACATTAAATGTCATATGGGGGATTTTGGTCTTTAATGATAACTACGATGCAGTCACAAACAATTTGAAATAAAAATAAGGAGAGGAATTCTCGGGATATGATCAATTATAGGCAAATTTTGATATATGGGTAATTGAAACTACTAGTAAAGAGCTAAATATCAGTGGGTAGGATAGATTATAATCGAAATAGCTTTCTCTCGAACAACTATTCCACTTCAAGTGATTTCTCTCGAACATCAACAAACATAGCAATTAAGAACAGCCCATAACCTTAATACATCTTCTCTCTCGAGCAATATGGGTAGGATTGGCTTTAGGATTCGCTCTCTCGAGCTGAACCCAAATCAACCCAATACCTACAAACCATTAATCAAAAGCTTTGGTTCAAAAACCTCTCTCTTGAGCAAGCTAAGAACACAAAATTAAAACTTCATTTGCAACTACAATTCATAAATTAAACCTCAGCTAATGATTAAACCCACTTCAATATAGCATTTAAACTAGTAACTAACAATACCCATAAACTAATTATACCCATAATCACATGATCAAACCCCAAGAATTGAGGTTTTCGCCAAACATCATAAAAGAGTGAAACGGTTACCAAATCGATCAGCCATCAACTGGGTAAGGGTAATTCAGACTTTACAATGCTTCAATTTGCAGAAAAGTTGAAACCCACTTGTAAAATCTCGAAATTGAGTCTCAAAAAGCCTTCAAGTCTACTAAGAAACTATCAAAACTAAAGATAAAATTGTTCTAGACTAAAAATTGATATGAAGTTTTCTGTTTAAAAACTAATTTATAGTTGCCCAAAATAAGCCACGAAGGGCCATTAGGAGAGGTAAGTCGGGTTCAACGAACCGCCCATTGCTCTATTCTATCGCCTTTCTGTCTTGGCTCTCAACATCCTCAAGTCCTGTAACTTTGGGCGATCTCTCTTTGCATCGTGGAACTGCTCACTGATTCATTGGTTGCCCCTTTTCTATCGTCGACTTTGTTTATTCCCTCAAGGCTGGCATACAGGAATTTTAGGCAGTCAAAGTAGCTGTATCAACCCAGAAAAGTTTTCGAACTGAGACTCGAACCGTTCTTCTTAGTGAGTGAGATTTTACCAAGGAATTAAAAATTTCTTAATTGTTAAGGTCACTAAATGTAGCACCTTGAGTTCCAAGAAGAACTAAAGAGAGTTCACTCAAGTCATTCCTAAGTTCTTCTAATAATTAGGTCAACTTCAATTGAACATAACTATTAGTAAATAATGAGTTAGGTGGGATACAAGATATTAAATGAAATTTCGTTGAATTATCTTTCCAACACCACAGAGTTTGCTAAGTTTTGTGTTCATATGAGTGAGCTATTCCCTTTTGAAGCTAGGTTGTCCAGTTAAGGAAAGCTACCCAAAAATAGTAAGGGGTATTTTGGTCTTTTCCTTACCCAATAAGATTTAATCCATTTTTAGTAAGGTTTTAAGGAGTCTAATCCTATTAGGTTCAGTTTTATAATCCTAATCTACGCTTAGGGTTCTAGTTGAGGGTTCAAGAAGAGAAAAGAGGAAAGGATCAAGGCATTTGTCGAGATTCTTGAGAGTTGTTGATAGGTTTTATCCCTAAGAGGTATGTAAGCTTCCATAGTGTTGGGATACAATCACAGTAATCACATCCACATATCTATGAACTTATCCATATCTGAAAAAGGATATATCATAGACCATGTACCAGGCATGAAAAAGAAAAATCTTCGGGTTTATTTCACCATGGAAATTCAACTTTTATCATTAAAAACTTGTCAAAGCTAAGATCCAATATATGGCGAAGAAACCTCAGAGCTCTAGAGATAAAGAAACATATATTCTGAGGCCACAACATGAAACTGAAAAGTGGAAAAAATCCTCTCTAATAGACATCTATAGGGATGTACTTTGAATGAATCGGAAGTAGCATATCATGATGAAGTTTGATTTTGTAAACATAAGCCTGGAATATATCTTTTATAACATTACAAATTATGAAGGTGGCAGAACTGACCGATACAAAAGACAGAGAAAAAATTCTTACCAAAAGCAAATGAAATCAAATAGCAGAGAGAAGATACTCACCTCAACTGTTTAACATTATATGAACAGACCTATGGTCAGAAAATTTTCAAAGACAGAAGCCATGACATTGGAAGAATGTAAATGCCTCTAGGAGCAAGTGTGGGAATGAAAGACAAATTTTACCCTAAAGAAGTTGAACAAATGACATGAAACAGAGATGTCAAAACTCAAACATGAATCTTAACTCATATTCCTGCATAATACAAATGCTTAGAATAATGTCATTCTTTTGCAACAATATAGAAAAATTGACTCGTCCATTAACGGAAGTGCTAGAAATTACAGACAAATATAGAAGTGAACTTCAATTCTGGTGTCCATATTTGAAGTGCACTACGATATCAATGCTTTAATATAATCAATCAATGCCAAGACTAACAGACATCTCATAAGTTGTTAGTAATAAAATCATTTAAGATATGTGCTAGTAGCTTAATCTGGGATTGAGGAGCAATTAATGTTCTTGCAGATGTCTAAAAAAATTCACTCGATCAGAGCCACAAAGTTGTTTAAATAGAGATATCAGTAAAACCAGTGGATACCGGAATCATATCCTAAAACAATAAAGAGGTAAATAAATGATCTTTTCGCCTCACCTTTCTCTTTATGCCCTTGAAATAAAACAAATACTCTAATAAGTTTACCTATTAAAAGACTTTAATCCAACCTTTCTCGTCCTTAATTATCCATCTTATATTAGATGTGGTCACATGTTGATATGAAAATTAGATTAAGCTTTGAATGGAGATATTGAAGTCGCAAACTCCCACAATTTATATAGCTGACTGAGCAACAAAGCCTCCACACAAACATATCCTAATCTTTTGTAGGAAATTGTCACGACCTCCCCACAACAACATGTAGTTGTGTATAATATGTAGTATCAAATATCTTGGAACACTAAATGGTCAGGCCTTGTCATTAAGTAGTTAGATATCATGCCACATATTAATTTTGTCAATTTCATATGATGGACTTTTAACACACCAATGCAGTTGAAGCTCTAAAAATAATTCATTATCTCTAAACAATCATAAGAAAAAAGAGAAAAATTAGGATAAGCAAAGTATGCATCATTAGACCATATTTATGAATTAGTTACACTTGCACACAATACAAACAAAGGAAGCAACCTCCAATTTTTTACCCATCAATAACAAAAACTGCTAAGGCTTTGATTGGGGATTGTAAAACATAAATGAATTTTAACTATTAAAAATCATATATATGTATGTGCATAGAAGCTGAAGACAGAATGTCAATTTCACTACCTATCAACATATATACTGATAGCAAGCTAAGGCTGCTATACAACATGCAGCTAATCCATTATCATGAGAGAACCAAACACATTGAGATTAGTTGTCATTTATACGAGAAAATATCACACAATGCCTTGTGTCTACAAAGTACATTCCTACACAAGATCAACCAGCTGATCTACTCACTAAAGGGCTCACAAAAATGCAACTTCAACATCTCAGTTCCAAGTTAGGAGTGCTCAATATCTTCTCACTTCCTAGCTTAAGAGGGAGTGTTGAAAATGATAAGACAAATGGTAAGAGAAGAATTAAAGTCACAAGGAAGAGAAACAATAAAGAAAGCAAAAAATAACCGACCTGTGAAGAAGGTTAAGAACTTGTTGGCATCAAGGCATGGACACATTACTGTCGTCCTCCGTTGTGAACTCTTTCCTTCTTTGAAGAAGGTCGACACTGTCAAATACAACATCCAACATGTTTTCACTGGAACTAAACTCAAGTGGACTTATCACACATTGCTCACCTCCAACATCTCTGTCAATTGTTTCCTCTTCTCTCGCATCAAATGTGCCAAACTTTCCTCCAATTGATCAACACAAGAATAGAGATTTACATCCATACAACACATATATCTACACCCATAGATATTAAGCAAGAACTTCAAAAATTAAACCAACACTCACCGGGGTACGCTTGGATCTTGGAAAATGAAAGAGGGCCAGATGATACGACCGTGGAAGAACAGAGAAAGAATAGATATTTTATATTGATCTGACCACCAAAAAATTATTCTTAATCTTTTAAAAAGTTGCCAGTGAATCAGAGAGAAAGGGGTTCAACTTTTTTTGAATAAACTATGTTTATCTATGCTTTTTACTAATTGTTTTTCTTTCAGTTGCTGATATGCTGAAGTAGAAGAGACTGTCAACTAATTTTTTTTCTTATTCATATAGCTATCTGTTAGGAAATAAATATGATTTCAAGGAAGTTGGAGTAGCACGTTAAATTTTTGTATTTACATCACTATCTTTTTCATGCTATTCACATAAAACTCCATCATTTTCAGTTATCCATTCAACCTATGATTACAAAAATTACAAATTAGAAGTCTAACAGTTATCAAGTTGCTCTAAAATTGATAATCTATGCATTCCTCTCAGATCTACATGTAGCAATATCTTGATATAAAAAAATCAGAAATAAAGATAAATATGATTTAGAGCTTTCTGGGTGTACATATTTTAATAATATGTCCACATACACCATGTAGATACTACACCTTCTGATTATTAATCAACTTATCTGAATAAAAAAAAATTGGGGTTTCGACATCAAAAATTTTATTTGATAACTGGAGAAATTTTAAAATGATTAAGTTAATCACAAGCTATTGCAGTGTTTCTTCTGTGTGCTTTAGCTCTAGCTCTACCTCTAGTTGTGTACCTATATCAGACTCTTATATACTGGAATGAACAACAAGGGAAAAAAGAAAGAAAACTTGAAAAGCCATAGAATAATAGAGCAAAGTATATTAAAAAAATTTCTTATTGACACAGTAGTGCAATCCATTTTGTTTCAATTTGTTTGTCTGATCAACAGCTTCCACCAACAAAGCAGCTCCTCTGTCATTAAAAAGGGAAGAAATAGTAGAGCTGGTAAGTTTTAACAGTGTAATTATTGAAAGTATTGCTCAATTTTAGTTTAATTACTCCATTAAAAAGTGTTGGAGGTACCACTCAAGTCAATAATTAACTCCCTCATCTCACAAAGAAATCAAGAAGTTAGATACATACATATCAGTAAGTAGTGATAAACTGAAAAATCCATTACTTTTAATAGCTATAAAATGGTTTATTCAGTTATGAAACTTTTAAAAACCTCAACATACATAAGTTCAACAATATAAAAAGAAAAAGCTTGAAACTTATCGTAATAGCATATGAACAGTGATAAATGTCTACATTTGTAGATACCAAATATTGACCAAATAGATAAAAACTTACATAGCTTTTGAAGACACTACGATTAGTTAGCTAGTTAGTGATTAGCTAAATTAGTTAGTTAGTTGCAGATTAGCTGACGTGGCGAAGTAGTTAGTTAATAGTACAAGTTTGTTATAACTAACTTGATCAGTGGTATGAAGAAAAACACATGTATATATATTTTGTAGAATACTCTGTAAATCATTCAATACAATACACAATTTTATTCTTCATTGTTGATCTTCTTCCTCTTAGACTCACAGAGCCTTCATTGGAGAACTTAACATGGTATCAGAGCAGGAGATCGGATCAAAAACAATGGCTACTGAAAATGAGCTCGTTATTCCTTACACACACCCTCTCTACTTGCATCCATCGGATACTCTAGGATCTGTGCTCTGTCTTGTTAAGTTGATAGGATCGGAGAACTACGGGTTATGGTGGAGGTCCATGCGAATTGCTTTGCAAGCTAAAAGGAAGCTAGGTTTTGTGATTGGAACCTATAAGAAGGCAAGTTTTGAAACTAAGTATCATGATCAATGGAATACTTGTAATGCAATTGTTCTTTCATGGCTTATGAACACAATAGCTCCTAATCTCTTAAGTGGTATTGTCTATGCGTCAGATGCATCACATGTTTGGGAAGATCTGCAGGAATGATTTGACAAGGTCAATCGTATGAGAATCTACCAAATACACAGAGAAATTGCTATAATTGCATATGGGATCGATACTGTTTCAGTTTACTTTACAAAATTAAAGGAATTATGGGCTGAATATGATGCAATGGTGATATTTCCAAGTTTCGAGTGCCCAAAGTCGAAGGATTATGTTGAGCATTTGCGACAACAACGACTAATTCAATTTCTTGGAGGTCTAAATGAGTCACATTCTCAGTCGAGGAGGAAAATCCTTATGAAGACTTCTGAGTCAACTCTCAATCAGGCGTATGCAATGATAGTGGAGGAGGAGAGTCAAAGTTCTGATGTGGATCGTAATACCTTAGGATTGAAAGTTTTATCTGAAGGAAATGATATCACAACACTATTGACTGCTGCGAAAATTTTTCCAAAACCTCGATACAAGAATCCTAATGCCTTTTGTGATCACTACAAGACGAAAGGTCACATGAATAGTGATTGTTTTCAGCTAGTAGGATATCCTCCGTGGTTTAAAGAAAATAAGAAAGAGGGATACAATGTGCAGTATAATGGATCTGCTTCACCTCATACTCCACCTGTGTTTAATCCTGAGTATGGTGGTCATAATGCAGGGCATATGTCTGCACCTCTTTATGGCAATTTATCCTTTACTCACAATCATAATACTGCAGGTGATATTGGCAGATCTGTTGGGGGCAATAGTCACAGAGCTCACACTCATCATGGCACTGCTGGTTTTCATGGATCTTCTGCATCTACAACTCCAGGATATGGTGTTTTTACTCGAGCATCTGCAGATATGTACATTCCTGGATATGGAAATACATGCACTCATGGTCATGGAGTTGGTGGAATAAATATGGCTTTCACAGGATCTCACTCATCTGATACTGCAGGTATTGTCAATTCCTCTATAGTACATAATTCACCTGGTTCTCGGTGGATAGTAGACACAGGAGCCACTAATCACATGACATCTACTCCCACTTTGCTTTGTGAAACTCAGTGTTTACCTCCAAATGAGCTCAACAAAGTTCACCTGCCTAATGGTCAACAAGTACCAATTGCTCTTACTGGGAAATCTAGACTCATGCAAAGAGATATATCTCATGTTTTGTACATTCCTAATTTTAACTACAACTTGTGATCAATTTCTAAATTGACTCGAGAACTACAATGTTGCATGGTGTTTTATCCTGATCATTGCCTATTGCAGGACCTTCACACTGGGGAGGTGAAGGGGACTGGTAGTCTGGAGAATGGTTTATACTATTGGCCACACAATGATGCTTCCATTATTGCTCCTTCAACTGCTTTAAGCGTGGTGGATACTGTTGATCTGTGGCATAGAAGACTAGGACATATTCCTCACAAGGTTCTTCAGCAAATGCATATACCACATGTATCAATTACTTCCAAATTACCTTCTTGTCCTGTTTGTCCATTGGCAAAACAAACTAGGTTGCCTTTTCCTCAAAGTACCAGTAGATCTAATAAAGTGTTTGAGCTGATTCATGGAGATGTTTGGGGTCCATACAGAACCCCCACTTATGATGGCAATAGATATTTTCTTACTTTAGTAGATGATTGTAGTAGGATGGTGTGGATATTTCTTCTCAAGCAGAAAAGTGATGTGTTCTTTGTACTGAAGGATTTTCTGACTCTAATAAACAGGCAATTTGATGGCTTTATCAGAGTTTTTAGAAGTGATAATGGTTCTGAATTCTTTAACTTTCATTGTAATGAATTGTTCAGATCTACAAGCATTATTCATCAAAGCTCTTGTGCCTATACTCCTCAACAGAATGGGGTTGTAGAGAGGAGACATAGGTAGATTTTAGAGGTTGCTCGAGCTATTAGGTTTCAAGCAAATTTACCTATAAGATTCTGGGGTTTATGTGTACAGAATGATGTTTACTTGATCAATAGAATGCCATCTACTGCTCTTGCAGGGAAATCTCATTTTGCTGCATTTTTTGGAAGGGAACCTTATTTGCAACATCTCAGGGTTGTTGGCTGCTTATGCTATGCTGCTAATCATCATACCAATGGTGACAAGTTTGATCATAGGTCTATTAAATCAGTGTTTGTGGGATATTCTACTACCCAAAAGCGGTATAGACTATATAATATGTCCACCAAATCCTTTTTTGTTAGCAAGGATGTCATTTTTAGAGAGGATGAATATCCTTTCAAGTCCACTCTGCCTGCGTTTCCTGAACCCTGTCTAAATAATCCTCCTGACATGTTTGTTTATGATGATCAACATACTTCCATTTTATTACCAGATATTCCTGCTACACCACCTGAATTGCCTCCTATACCCACTGTTCAACCTCCACTTTCCTTCCCTTTTGAGGATCTTATTCCTCCTACCAATGAGCCAAGTCTTAGAAGGTCAAGTAGATCCTCTAAACAACCTGGTTGGCTACATGGTTTTGTCCATATTGTTGCTAGTTCTCCTTTACATCATGTCCTTGTTCTACTGCTTATCCTATGTCCACTTATGTGTCTTATGCATCCATATCCCCTGCTTATTTTCAGTCCTTGTGCAATTTCTCTGCTATAAGGGAAACTACTTCTTATGAAGAGGCCATGCAAACCCCACAGTGGATTCAAGCCATGGATCAAGAACTGCAGGCTCTCCATGATAATCACACTTGGGAATTGGTTACACTGCCTCCTGGGAAGAAGGCTATAGGGTGTAAGTAGGTCTATAAAGTAAATTTTAATGCTCAAGGAGAGGTAGAGAGGTATAAAGCTCGACCGGTAGCTAAGGGTTACACACAACAAGAGGGCTTAGATTACCAGGAAACATTTTCTCCGGTTGTCAAGATGGTTACTGTGAGGGGGTTCTTTCTTTGGCTGCTATGTATGGGTGGATTTTACATGAGATGGATGTATTTAATGCATTTCTGCAAGGTGATTTAGTGGAAGATGTGTATATGGTTCCTCCACCTGGTCTACTTAGCAAGGGAGAGTCTCCTACAGTTTGTAAGCTTCGGATGTCACTTTATGGCTTAAAGCAAGCATCTCGTCAATGGAACTTAAAACTATGTGAGGCACTTCTGAGTTCAGGCTTTCTGCAAAGTCATCATGACTACTCCTTCAGTTAGTACTCCCTTGGAGGTTAATCAAAGGTTCACTAGTCAGGAGTTTGACATGCATTTGGAACCTCAAGAAGCACATGAAGATATGATACTCAGTGACCCCTCAGGATATCAGAAACTGGTTGGTAAGTTACTTTACCTCACCATGACAAGGCCGGATATCAGCTATGCAGTACAGAATCTTAGCCAATTTATGCACAAACCAAAGAAATCTCATATGGAGGGTGCATTGAGGGTGGTTAGGTACTTGAAGAATGCACCAGGTTTGGGAATTATGTTATCATCCAAAGCCTCTAAGCAACTCTCAGTTTATTGTGATGCTGACTGAGCCACCTGTCCTATGACAAGGAATTCTGTAAGTGGTTTTGTAGTAAAGATTGGAGACTCTTTGATTTCATGGAAGTCGAAGAAACAAAACACAGTGTCAAGGAGCTCGGCTGAAGCAGAATATAGGAGCATGGCCAATGCAGTGGCAGAAATTGTATGGTTAATAGGTTTGTACAAAGAGTTGAAAGTGGAATTGGAATTGCCAGTAAGGTTGTTTTGTGATAGTAAAGAGCACTTCAAATTGCTGCTAATCCTATATATCATGAAAGGACGAAACATATATAGATTGATTGCCATTTCATTCGAGAAAAGATACATAAGGGGCCTTATTCAAACAGATCATGTACCTTCAAAAATGCAACTGGCAGATGTACTGACAAAGAGTTTGGGAAGAACTTAACACGATTTTTTACTGTCCAAGCTTGGTGTATATAATCTCCAAAATCCCTCATTTTCGCACATCAAATTAGTGTATCTCGCGCATCAGATTATTGTATCAACGCTTATATTATTGTATCTCGCGCATCAGATTAGTGTATCATGTATAAAATGTACATCAGATTAGTATATCATGTATAAAATGTAATGTATCTTACTTAACGATTAATGTATCTCGCGCATTAGATTAATGTATCA